>KB664165.1:10063766-10182866 GCA_000349025.1 Anopheles minimus | reverse complement strand
TTCCCGTAGCCTCGAGCTGACGGAAGGGTTTGTGTCAAACTTGAGTATCCGTTTGGCTTTGGCAATACCAATGTTTGAGAAAAAGCTTTCGTTGAACTGGAGTGCTCTAACGGATAACCAAACGGGAAGGCAAACACGCTTCGCAATGCCGATTTGTCAAACTGGAAGCTTTTTCTCAAGTACTTGAGTTTAGCAATAGCTGGGTATATGTCGGCTCTTTTTAGTGGGAGTCTTACACGGGAGCTTTCTTAAAGCAGTACCTGTCTGGATCGTATTTGGCTGTATTTCACGCAGTCACAGCAGTCTTCAAGTTTTTAAAGCGATGGAACCATTCTCAACATTTAGATTCGTTTAAAGTATCATTACCGCATACCTTCACCATTTCCCGATAAGCATCCGCTGTCTTTTTGACTATTAGGCATTAAGTATTCCATGTTTGTGATAAAAACAATGTAAGCAATGCAATAAATCAATTAAAAATATGTCTATAAAGTTTGTACACTACATGCCCTAACTTGATTTGTGATGTAAGGGATACTTCAAAATCGAACGCTTATGTCGACAAGAAAAGCTCATGATAATGTATATATTTATTTGAAGCCCTCAATGCTCTTTAAAGTTACACACCAATACTTTGGAGAAGTTGAGGCCCCCCATTAAACAGTCCAAGTCAGTTTGAATTGAAATATAACGAAGGAAAAGGGACCATACAATCGTCTAGAATGGTTGGGACTCCCAAATGAAGAGTGTGTGAAATGAAGGTTTTACCCGTTATGAAAAAATGCTCTAGACATCAAACATTACTTCAGTGAATTTTTATGTAAGCCCTCATTTAGACAGGGTGCTTCTGCAGCTCATAGGACTTCACGATGTCCTCACGCTGTTGTGGAGTTGCTAGTTATGAATAAATCATCTCAGTATTCTCACTCCTTTCACAATGACTATTACAAAATTGGCTGCAGTTATTGAACTACACTTATCAAAATTATTAAAATAAAAAAATATAAATTTGTAAGAGCACAGGACAATTGTTACATAAGGTTGAAAAAAAAGAGAAAGCTTTATCAAACAATTCGTTATGCAAAAGTCTAATAAACCAGCACAGATGTGTCTCAGTTAGTAGCTCGTTCCAACCAGCTTCTTAAACCCGTACGTTCATCACATGTGTACGCCAAATAATATAAGTCGACGGAACGAACAAACTGCATCGTAAATCATGTCCACACCGAGCTATGTGTGAAACGTAACGAGTGCTTCATTGATAGGGAAGTAATATTCTCAAGCACCAGCGAATGAAGAGGAATCAAAAACTCCACTAACGTTGACAGCCCGACTATCTTACCGACCAACTAGTGGGCAAAAAACAACGAACAAAAAACAGACAAAAAAACCCCTCGGGGAATACTCACGCTCATAAAGTGACGGTCAAGGCAAGGGAGCAAGCAAAAGCCCTTTTTCGCCGACCACCGGACGTTGCCCCGTTGGGAAGAGAATTCGAGCCGACGGTGCGGAAGGAAAGTTGATTGTGATGAATGACCCATTAAAATATGTTTCGCTTGGCTGGCACCAGAATTTCACCCAGTACACCATACATATACATGCATTAATATGCAGAACAACAGACAGGATCGGAAGGACAGCAGAAGTGATTTAAGGGATTTGACGGTGACCGAGAATGTTGGTCGGCCACAGATGGATGGATTTTGGCACAGTCGGTGCTATGAATTGTGTTGTAAACATCAAACATCAATTATGTTCAGCACTTTTGCACCCAGGACGTGTAAGTTCGGAGACCCGGTGCACGCCGGAATCGTAATATGGAACCATTTTCTAATGAGATACAAGTGTGCGTAAAATGACATGTGTATAACAACGGTCTAAAAGTAGCTTTAAAGCACAGCGAAGAACTTCTTCAAGGGACGTAAAGTTCATTCGTTTTTTTTCCCCGAGAAAGTGCAACGATATCCAACACTGAAAAACTGTTCCCATGGATGGGTTTATTATGGCAACGAAGCGTAAGCTTTTGTACCATTTATTTTGAGCTAGTTGAAAAGTTACAAAATGTGGCACACTCTAAACCCGGGACGATTCTTTCGGTTCGCTTATGATTGAGTGGTAAAAAGTCGTCTGGTCGAATGTCAATGACCTTACATTGGTACATACAATGACGTTGTAAGGATTTAAAGGGGTTGAATTACAAAAATTAACCGATCAAAGAAAAGCTTATATTTGAATTATTATTCATAAAAAGCTTAAACTTTCTTTCCAGACACAGTTTTATTTCGCGACATTTTTTTTTCGCTAACCCGTGAAAGGCATCTTTTGAAGAGTGTACTTGGCTTCACCTAGTGCCACACAGTGCCAACTAGCAGCCTTAGCAGTGACAAATTTCGAATTTAAAATATACGATGGAGACGCCCAGTACTTGGTACATATCGTACACTAAAGCTTAAACTACGATTAAAATGCTAAAGAGTAGTAAATTAAATATGTGTAGAGGCTTTTTGACACTTGTTTCCTATCTCATTTCAAAAGATTTTCCATCTGTAGACATTCATCTTCGGTAGTTATAGCTTTTTCTTCACTTTTGATGGATATGGTGGAGGCGCCTAGTACATCAAACCTTCTATTTCTTTTAATGCATGTTAATGATTTCAAATGGCATTTAATTGTTTTATGTGGCAATTCGCTTCTAGAACTCTTCAACAGCCATTAACGCGTTTAGCCTTGATGACTTCTAGAAAAAAAATATGTGAATTGGAAGGCGAAATGCTTTCGCGACAGAATTATTCTTAAACACTCAATATTTTAATGTTAAAATTCAAATTAATTAGTTAAATTAATGGATCATCCAGAATGTTTTAGATAGAAGATGCTGATCAAACGCATTTAAAAAGTTCCACTATAAAAAAAAACAAAAAGATCAAATCGTGCTCAATACTGCATGATGTTACAAATGCTCTACAATTAGTAACATGATTCAAAAAAATTATAAAAGTGAACATATTTCATACAGTGGAGAAAAAACAACTTGAAAGAGAATGAAAAAACATCACAAGTATAGTTACTGCATGATGTTAGTGCGCATACAGAGCAACATTATAATTTCATCCCGGGAGCGAGATGATTTTGGTTGCCGAGCTACTTTGAAGTCATGGGGATAGGTATTGAACGGTGTACGGAATATGTACACACCGTGATTGATGTTTGTGCCGGCGTTCGCAACGATGGCAAACCTTTATCTGCCACAATCTTTATCGAATTTTTGCATTTTGTTGCGCACAATCCATCATGCGACTTTTTTTTTCTTGTCGTTAACGTTGGTAATAGTATTGAGCAAACGTAAAAACATGCCAAAATTTTTGTAAAAAAACAAATAAAACAAAGGTTTAATAACTTATGTTTTGTTGATGAATTGGTAATATCAAGCCCCCATTTATCAGTTGACGGAGGATGAACACTTGAAACGATCCAGTTGACACTTTACACTTGATTTGCACTTTGTGTTAATAAAATAAAATATTTTATAAGATGTTATATTATATAAAATTATTCATATTTGAGGTCTGCTTCAGGAGTGTCTAATGGGGTCTGGCGGCTTAACTTCGAGGTCTAATAACTAAAAAGGGATGGGTAGCTTTCACTAAATAAAATTTTAACCTTTACTATTTGACGAATACAACCGACTTTCAACTACAGGTACCATGGGTCGGTATGAGCAGTGGGGAACGGGTACGGAGACAGGGGACAGAGAACATAAACGATAGGCACAATCCTTAAGATAACAACAGTTTTTGTGCAACAATCCGCCGTCGAATGAAAGTACCAGTAGCCATAAAATATACGATGGAGACGCCCAGTACTTGGTACATTTCGTACACTAAAGCTTAAACTACGATTAAAATTACTAAAGAGTAGTAGAATAAATTTATGTAGAGGCTTTTTGACACTTGTTTCATAGTGTACAATTCTTTGCAAGGCAGTGAAAGTGGCAGTGGCAACAGAGTACCCACATCTACATTCGGTTGTAGATCTCACCAAGCTGCAGCTGCTTTAGACAGATAAGGTAAACGCATATCCACTGACAGACGACATATGTATGTATAAAGCCTTTAATGTGGCCACTAAAACATCGATTTGCTTTTCCAATGTTCAAGCCATCCACATAGGACACTCGTTGTGTGGGATATTCGAACAGCCAGTAGTTTGAGGGCATTGGGGCGTCTAAAGGTCATTTATCGTTTGTCGAAGCAATAGGAACAGAATAAATTTAATAAAAACACTTCCCAGTAATACACCACAAAGGCCGATAAATTCTGTTGGACAAAGAGCTATCAATTATTAATTACACGATAAAGCCAATTAGACAGAAATAACGAGATCCAACTTTATAGAGGATCTTTAAAGAAAGCTTTGTTGAGCTTTGCCATTATTAATTGATGTGGAATGCTATAGCGTTCGGGAGCTTTGGACAAAATCACCTAAAAATTTATAAATTTAATCGAAATTGAGGAGTGGTTTTGAAGTTGTAAGCCTTTGACTCTTCAATTTTTTTGAATGAAATAAATTCCAATAATTGATAAAATTACCAGCCTCAGAATTGGAAATCCATTCGACAGTAATGCTAACGGGTTCGATAGCGTTCGGACCAAACTAGCCCCTAGCAGTTTCGGCACTCACTCAACCATAGCCTCATGCGCCATTCATTAGCATGGAACCAACCTTTTAGAAGTTTTCCACTGCTACAAAATAGCGCCAAATTAAGGCAACAAAGCGTACCACAAGTTCTGACTGTCGCTACGGTCCCACGGGCATAAAGCTATAGCACATCGTTTAACCTTGTCATTGCCATGGAATCATCAATCATACTCGCCTGTTTGGGCGCGGGAGGAGGGGGAGGTGAAGAAGGGTGGGAGAGGGTGGGAAAAGCGTTTCGGCCAAATGTTTTCCCTTCAAACCGGAACCGGGCCCGGTGTTGTGTAATTTCGTTTCCTGTAAGGCTCGCCTGGAAGCCTGGTCGGGACGATTTTTCGTGCGAGCGTGAATATCGTTTTTCATCCGCTCGGTTCCGTTTCTTTAGCGTGCGCTTTTGTTTTTTTTTTCTTTAGCTCGCCCTCAACGGATACTGTTTGTTTGTGTTTGTGCGGCAAACAGATTTCCCGTGCAGATTTAATGCGCTGCCTAAAGGGAAAATGCCCTAGTCTACATCACACAGCATCATTCCAGAATCGAAACTTTTGTGTTGGGAGGGTGGAAAAACTGGGGACCACTTTTGTGCACCATCCTACGCTTGTTTTAACGGGCACTGTATTAAAGAGCCAAATAGATAAGCAGTGTGTTGTAGATTGACAGCCTTTTTTTTTTTGGGGGGATGTTAGAATTGTCTGTTGATACACTCGGGGAAGAATTTCAGCAATACTAACGATTCCACTCCAATTTCAATGTCCGCATTTTCTTGTTCTGTGGAACTTTCCTATCCGTCAATCATTTCCCGATCAGCCAACTATTTTTGCCATTTTCTTTTGATTAGTAAATCGATCATTAATCCCTCTGGAAACAATGATTAATAGCAGCTGTATTTTTGGGAACTCAAATTGGAAAACTATCAATCTTAACAACATAACCTGTCAGTCACGTTTCAATTGTTGTATCGTGTGTAATTTATGTAAAATGTTTTCACAGATGTTGCGGATGCAACGATAGGTTTGAACGTTGAGTTTCAAAATTGTAACTTATCGTCTGGAATTGTCGTCGCTGGCCTAAATAAACAGAAAAATACCAGAACGGTCCGATGCACGAAACCAGCGATAAGCATAAATCGTAAAAAATCCTAAACTAAGGTTTGTTTAAAAACTAGACCCACGGCGCGATCGTCAAGTGGACGAATTTTAGGGTAGGATCTGGGATGCAAATGCATAAGGAAACCAGATGGCATCGAGCATAAGTTTATTGCACCAGAACGTGGGAACAGATAGAACTCGGCATAAACGATCCTATGTTTGGATAGGACCAACGCATAGAAAACAATAATCATCCCACGCAAGAAACACACTTACACATGTAATCATCGTGTACGGATTCTAACCAACACCAACAAAGAATTTTAGTATATAAGCTATGATATTTCGTAAAATAAACCAGATTTTATTCAGAACCTGAACGGAGAACGTCTCGACTTTCGTTGGAATTTTCTTGGCCTCTCCTAGGATTTGGTTAAATCTCACCCCGGGTCTTCTGCCCTCATCCGAACTGTTAAAGTTTCAATTGTTCCACTTCTGCGGCATAATTAATGAACAATTCGATACAATAACTCCTTTTCGGGCAGAAACCCAACTATTTTCTAAAAACTGTTTGACGGTTGAACTTAGGACATAGACGGTCTCTCCTTCGCGTGGCCTGGCCTGAGTTCCGCCGACAACAACAGAAGATTGTTTGTTTTGTTTTGCTGCTAATTTTGCATAACTTACCCGCTTTGTTTAAAATCCACCGATCAAACCAAACCAAATACGAAACACACCTGTCGTGTCGTTCACCTGTACAACAACGACCAAACAATCAACAATCAGAAACAAATCATTATCCTTCGTCAAAAGCTCCACCCGAGAGATCGACCGGAACACCACCGGGGCAGACCTTTTTGTTCCCGTTGTAAGTGATTCCCGGAAGTCCAATACGTCCCGAGGATAGTTGGTCCGGGCTGTTTCTTTTGTTCCCTGTCTACACCACAAAGGGACCAACAGGGCCAATGTTCCCAATGGGGAATCGTAACACCAGCGCACCGTGTCGAGCACTCCATCAATCAAACGGTTTTGCGGTTTTCTATCGTGTGATGACAACTTTCCGGTTGGGTAACTTGTTGGCTTTTATCATTATACTTACACCTTGACATATTTTCATCCCTGTGCTGTACGGTTCATACCGAACCGGACACGTGTCAATCAACGGAAAAGGGGTGTAAAATACGTTCCCTTTTTTAAGCAGAAAACAAATAATGGAACGTCCGATACTACGAAACAGAGAACAATTGAGATTGAGAACGTTTCCCGGGAATGTATGCACCAAGCTGGAGCGATTTTTCCACAAACTCTCTTGCTAATTGGCAGGATTTGTTTCAACCTTTCGGTACGCTTTTGTGATTGTTGCAGTTGTTGGAACCAATACGTATGAAATTGGCACAATTTTTCAACTTCAAACAATCTATCGTACTTTGTTTGCACGATCAAACAAAAACCGACAAACAAAATTATGCGCTCCTGCTTCCAAACAACTTTAACAAACTGTTTAAATATTCACAACAATCATGCTAAACAGCACAGCGCAAGAAGCACCCCAAAAAAGCTCACTAATCACAAAAGCACAACACCGCGTGGTGGTGTGGCGCATCAACGCGCTTAATTAAATGCGAATGCTTCACAAACACCACCCATACAGATAAAGGATGCTTCATTGGGTAGGCAGAAAACAAAACTCCAAAATTCCCTCCCAAAAAAAAATCTAAACAAGCAAATGAGGCTTGTTGCTCAAGGTCGTTTCCCCGATGGTAAACATGTTTTTTTTAAGTCTGTTTTGTTTTGGAATTTCAGCTAATCTTTCATTTCATCGACCAAAGCGCCATCTTGTGCAGCACGGTGCAGTTCCCTTTTTTCACTTTTCACTTGAAGTATTATCGGTTCGGGGTGAAATGCTTTTTTTTTTAAATACGTGCAGGGCGTACCCAACAAGTATACGAGTTATCCATCCTTTGTGTCCAAGCGACCGTCGGAAGGACGGCCCTCAGCTTCATCTCAAGGAGGTAATCCGGCAGGATTAGATGAAGCGTGGTTGAACACGCTTATAACAAACATGCTTTTTTATCACTTTTTATCAATTTTTTTATGCATGAGAGATGGGCTGCTATTTTTTATCAACTGTTTGTAAAATAAATAAGTGAAGGATTAAGGCTCTTGGAGTTATCAAAGGCAAGGAACTGTTAGCTGAGGCGACTCCCTCGGACATCAGTTATTAGGGGCACTTTAAAGGATGAGCTTTCGGGCGCTTGTTGGTATCAGCGTTTATCTATAGTAATAATTTAGTATTATTCGTATCGATACAACCGTCACAATGGCAATAAAATCTCATGATACAACATTATTTATTATTACATTATTAAAAACAGAATGAAGGAAGGGAGAACCCATGCATTCTTGCTTCAACTTAAATTATCATGTACATAAGTAAATTAATTTAACAAACAATTATTATTATGACCAACCAGTTCGTGCATCTTTGCCCAGTGTGAATTGAATGCAACCGAAGCACTTGAACCAAATTGATGTTTTTTTTAAGGAAATGTGTACCAAATCGTTGGCTAGTTACGAGAGGCCTTACGTTTTGTGACAATTGTTTTGTGTCGAAAAAAAACAACTTTTGCGTTACGTAATTAATGGATGTTCTCTTCATTTGGGCGTTTTTGAAGACACTTACAATAATGACAGCTTTTATAGCTATTTGACAATTGAGAATCGCGCTTATTCCTTAATTCAAATTAGCTGTTATTTGAGCAATTTATACGGGATAGTTTACGCTGTTTGGAGCAAGATTTAAAGACGTTCTGAAACGTATAATGAGCGAAACGAGATGGAAATAACCATATATCAACAAATTCAACTGGCAGTGGAGCTCTTTTTTTCTTTTTTGTGCAAGTTGGAATAAAGCGTTCCGAGGTAAATACTTTCTGCATATAATTTTTTCTTCAGTTTGTTATATATATATATTTTTAATATACCTACCATCCAACCCCAGGTTTAATTATGTGAATGTTTATTTGTGATACTTTATCAAAAACCAATTGTCGAACATGTAGATGCACATTAGCCTCAAGAGCTTTACTGCCCTAAATGGATACGCAACAAAATGGCAGTGTAGAGCTCGAATGAATTGCTTCAGGCATTCCTATTTCAAAAGCAAAAGTCAAAAAGAACGTCACTAGTGATTCAGATGGTCGTCCCGTCCTTCAGTCATGACGATGTATTTATTACGGATGGAAACGGAACGGAAAACTATCCTGAAAGGGATGGACAGATACAAAACCGGAAGTAACCTTTTCTTCGGTGTTTAATTAAAAACCAAAACCCAAAGGCAAAAACGTACACCATGGGAAGGATGCAAATCTCGTGTTCTGTGTATAATGGCTTCATATATTACCGGTACAAAACTGCAAATGCCTACAGGGCACGCAATAACCAATCGTTACAGTAATGTGCAAGCGAACACGTGCATTGTACGTGCATCTAAACGAGGAACCAATGCTGAACTTACTTTCTAAACTCATTTCTGATAATTGAAAAAAAACGATGGTTCTTTTATGAAAATCACTGTAAACGCATAAAGTGTTAGCCTTACAACGAGCATTAGCCTTATGTGAATCAGTTTTAGTGCATTATTTAATTACATTTTACCATGCACAGCTGGATTGATGGTGGTTTTGAACTGTGGGTGGCCTTTGTTATCGTCAAGAGAGGAAAATATTCAAACCTGTTTCATGAAACAGGCTGTTTGTATCCCACACCATAATTAAACTACGAATGGTATTGATAAATCTGGTTTTGAAATCAACAAAATGAAAATATTATTATCTAGCTGAACAGTAGTAACGATTTGATCGTGGTGTCGCTTCGTGGAAATGTACAATGTTGCCATAGTGCAACCACCAAGTCGGTATATGTAACAAGTACCGTTTCTAAATGGATTTTTGTGTGGTTAAAGACTCGAAAAGGCTCCCATTGAAGAACTTAGTATAGCGCATACCGCACTTTATACGCCTGAATGTATGCTTAAAGTCATGCATTTCGCATATCGCGTGCTATCGCATATTTAATGTCCTAAAAATGTTCGATTTTTTAAGTTCTGTCTGTTTTCTATAATCATAAGGATTCGCCCTTCCAATGACTTTACTCCGACAGCGGCATATACTATTGTTACCTTCTTGGGTTACTCATTCAATCGCTAGAGGTTCCTAAATCGCTTTAGCCAAGACACAGCATTCTGTCATTCGTATTGTATAACTTCAGGCGTCTTACTTTTGTTTTCAATATCGAACAGATGGACAACAGTGGGTTAGTGTAAAGTAGGTTTTGTTTGGTTAAATTACGCTACTTGGTGGGTAAAATGAGTACTACCCATTTTATTGCTGCGAACAGACTTTTGTTTTCGAGAGACATCATTAAAAAATGTATTCAGTTAATTTGTGATAGCCGCTTCAAAAACTGGAAGGAAACTGTCTTGGAAGATTTACTCGAGGGTAATCCAGAAACCATTACTCATTGATCCAGAAACCGATGTTAAACCTCTTACTTTAAACAGTGAACGTTGCAAGCCAACTATTCCTTAACATTTTTCAATTTATATCTCGAGTGCACTAATTGCGATTCAAATTGAAGCATTGATCGAGGGATAATCTTGATCTCGGGTTTGAGGAGTTTTCAACAGCCCGGGGTTTCGAGCAACAAAAGGTTGGGTCCGTTTTCGCGAAAGCGAAAGGCTTCAAATGTTGAAGATATCAGAACGAACTGCTGATCCGACGCAATGTTCAAGGATACTTCACGCTTTTTTGTTGCCGTGCTCCGGTAGGCACGAGGGAATTTTTTAATATGCAAATCAGCAAAGTACTTGAACGGTAAAATTAATGATTGAATGAGTTTTTTTCTCTCCCATTTACTACGCTTTACGCTTGTTCTTTGTTCTCTCTCATTCGAAGGGCTTATGGAGTGCGATGTAGTGCGGGATTAACTGAGGGATAATCAGTTGGGTTTAAAATGGTTTTAAAACATAGCTTATTTTTCTCATCTGTTTTGTGCTGAAATACAAGTTGAAAAATGTATAATAGTTCTCAAATAACTCCAGTCATTTCTTTACGATCATTTCATCCAGACATTGGCGCAGTATTCCCATATTTCCGCGTGTTTGACGGTGTGTAACGCGAGCAATTAATACATCCATTCTCAGAATCGCCATTTCTTGCGGGGCTAATCTTGTTGTCCCATATCTAGCTTCCACGTGCACTGCATTTCTGTCATAACTGCTTCAAACTGTTCAGTAAGAAGGACGCGACCAGGCTTGCATACGGTGGGGAAGTGTTGATTAGAAAAGTTTACCACCATATTCCGCATACGCTAACCGAACCACACTGAGGGGATTCACTTGCACACATATGGCAATTAATTGGGTTCTTACGCAGGACGGATATGGGATTGCGTAACACTGCGTTGCTCCGTTGGCCCTAAACTGATGTGTTGATTTGTACAAATTCAGGAACATTACACACAAAAAACACACCAATCCAAAGCTCAAAAGTTTTTAATCCGATTTCCAAGTCCGAATGACAGGATACGGATTGTGAATGAAGATGAATACGTTTGACGACATTTTGTAGAGTAATTTTCAAATTGGAAGTAAATTGGAATTTGAATCTTTTTTTTACCATTTTATGGAGACGCCTGGTGGTAGTGATTAGCGTGTGCCAAATGATTCCTTGTTGCCTTCTAACGCTAGTTAGGAATGCGTTTGTTTGACGCCTTATAACATTCCTCTTTTTGAATGTTTCTATAGCTTCAGTATAGAAAGAAAAACGTAGCATGGAAACACTTCGTCTGGTGTGGGTAAGTAATATTAAATTACGTTCCACGACAAGTGCACTTTAAATTTACAGTACGGATAAAGCTATCAGTTCACTCACACATACGCACACACAGGAAGGTTTGTATATATCGTCTGGCCACTTTCATAGAATCTTTCCAGTCTATCTCCTTTGGGGACTGCAGAACGAGCATTGTGCGAATTAGAAACGGTACTAAACATAATCAGCAAAGCAGTGTCCTTTCGCTGGGACACTTACACAGTGCGTCACATAGTTATACGATCGCACTCTTTATAAATAAAAAAAGATTGGAAATAAAAAAAAGTTGAATAAAAATATATCAAACAAACTATTCATTTCAATGTTAGCTGAATAAAACATATTTAGAACTAAAATAAGTTTAAAATAATATCTAAAATTCAATTATTCTTTAGGAATAATCCATTTATTACAAAACACAGGTAGTTGAGGGAGGAAATGTCAAAAGG
Source organism: Anopheles minimus (assembly GCA_000349025.1). NCBI lineage: Eukaryota > Metazoa > Arthropoda > Insecta > Diptera > Culicidae > Anopheles > Anopheles minimus. The sequence goes on along the minus strand of KB664165.1, from coordinate 10,170,764 downwards.
GAGGACAATTTGTGATATGTGAGGGAGGGAAGGGGCTATAGTTTATGTTAATAACTTATTATGTTATAGAAAATATTTTGGAAAAAGATTATTCATACTAATTCCCTGCCGCTTTGAGGAATAAACCTATTTTACATCGTTAATTGTAACAATTGTTTTGTGCATTGACGATATTTGACAGCTTCGTTAATTGTAGTTCAGTAGCTGCAAATTCATTGTAATGATTTATTCCTTACTACTGGTTCTTCTACGGCGCGAGAATATCTAAAAAGGCCAGCAGATATAGCCGAATAGGTATTTTGAACATCTTCTTACTTCTGGAGAAGATCATCAAAAAGAAACGTAATTCCAGCCTCTCAACACCAGTAGTGACCATAAAATGCGGCAGAAACTAAGGATAAAAAACAAAGGTATTATAAGTTTATAAGGGTTTATAAGTAATATATGTTAGTAACATGTTTAGTCGTTAGAGCAGACTTTGAGGCATAACAGGTGAAATAAAAAGGTAGAATGACGTCGTTGTTCTACTCAAGATTTGGTGGAATCGTTAAAACTGGGAAAACTACCAGGACAGTCGAGTCCTACGTTGATACCTGGTACGCAATGTCCCCGAATTGTCCCGAAAAATTATGTACTTAGAGTTGGTAGAAATATGCTACAAATACATGGAGGTATCCTATAGTTATGTTACGCACTGTAGTTCAAGCTCGTCTAGTTCAATTCCTCCAGACAAATCCTTACTCACTAAAAGATCGACTTTAACTTGGTTCTTTTTCCATTAAACTATCGACACCAAAGACACGTCTCGGCATTCAATTGGTCCAGGCCATTCCTTTAACTTAGTTTCAAGTTAAATCTCTTTCGCTGTGTCTCTCCAAAAGATGGCAACGGAACTAGAAATTCTTCGAACTCTCGGTACAACAGCAAACACTTCAGAGGTTCGCTGGTCAGAGCCCTACTTAATTGTTAATCGATAGAATACGTAGACAGAATAGATACCCGTGACATGTCCCAGAGTTTGCCATGTGCAGAACTTCAGGAGTTTTTCACTGGAACGAAAAATGTCGTACTCTAAAGACATGTCGGCTATTTCCAAAGCATATTCTCAAACCTCTCAAACAAAAACACGGAAATTGTGGTAAGTAGAAAAGCAAAATAATTTTATCACAAATAGTGCACTGGAAAAATAAGTAGCGAAACGACCATTCAGACAAACTGACCCCTTCAATGTCCATAATGTATCTGCACGGGGATGGTGATCTTTTCGTTTTCAATGTAGACAACGACAAAAATGGACGGTTGCTGGGTGGCACCACCGAGCCCAACCAGTTGGGGATGCTGTAGCGAAACGTTAACCACCACCTCCTGGCCGGGTCGGATGTGACCCTCGCACGGTGACAGCCGGAACAGTTGCCGATAGTTGGAGTTCAGCTCGAAGTACTGTGCCGTGTAGAAGTTGCTCTTGATCACGAACTGTTTCGTACGCTCGGTTGACGGTCGGAACTCGAGGGCCGTCGGTCGCACAGACCACGATTCGCCGCTAGCTCGCCTGTGAATACCCGCCACCGCACCACCACTGGAAGTGGCCGCTACAGGCGGTCCCATACCGGTGTTTACCGACACAGCGGGCAATACCGGATCATCCGCTAACCTTGGCGACGTTCCCATTTCCGAGCTTGCGTACATGGTCTTAAACAGTGTCGTATTGCCATCTGCCATGGAGAGGTCAAGCATCGTGTCGTCCAGTGCACGGTCAACCGTCAGTACCAGCTCGTACTCCCGGAAGGTAAGAAACAGCTCGTGAATCGTGTCGAACACATGTTCGCAGAACAGATCCAACCCATCCAGCTCCAGCTCATCGGTGAACGGTTTGCAGATCGATTCCAGCGCGTTCATCTTCGGATCGATCAGATTGTTCTGCTTCACCAGGGTAATGTTTTTGCGGATACGGTGGCGCGTCGGCTCGTCGCCCCAGAGGATGTGCAGATTGGTGATCGACAGAACGTCGACTTGCTTTTGCAGGATTTTGGCAATTTCCTGCCGGCGCGGTTTAAACACAACCTTGATGTGGGCGTAACTGTTCGGCGGTATGATCGTTCGCTGCGGTTGCACATACACGGCCGTCGCAAGGAGTGCCTGATCCAGTCCCTTCTTGTCGATTCCGATGCGCGCGAATGCCGGCAGTGTGCCCTTGTTGTAGAGCGAAAAGCTCTTCTCCAGCGGACGGCCCAAATTGCGCGCACTGCCCAGCTCCAGGAATGGACCGCTCGGACCCTTCTGTATGCCTTCGATCTTGATCGATGCTTCGCCACCGTACCCGTACAGGTTCACCACCCGCTGGATGTGCAAATCGTTCGGTGGATGAAACGAAAGCGCCCCGATGGCCGGCCCAATAACGGTGGGACAAAAATCGACCGTAATTGTGCGACATTCCTGGCTTTGGAGGGTAAGCAATCCGCTTTGTTCTGTCCCGCACAGCTGAAATCCGGGCCCTACAATGACCGCCTTTACGAGCAACTTCCGGTTGGAGGTGTTTTTGATTTGCATCGTTTTCTTATCACTTTTGCGCAGCTTTGTGCTTCCCCAGGACAGTTCGCTGTGGGTTGCCTTCAGGGGGAGTGTCCCTTCGGTCCGGTTGATCCACTCCGTACTACCGGAGCACTGTGAAGCCGAACGGGACGGTGCACCGGGCACGCGCAGACTATACTTGTCCGCTACTTCCTCGTACGCTTCCGATCGTACCGGCGATCTCCGCGCGTCTCCTTTAGGCGATGAGTACGGCGATCGGTTCATCGCACGCGGTTCGGGCGAAAGATGCGATTTTCGTGGACTGTACCGTGCAGCCTCCGAAGGGATGGCTTTCCGTAGATGTGAAATCTTCGGTGTTACTTGGTACGAAACGTTCGAATCGATAGCACGAGCATACTGCTCGAAAGTGCTAGCACTAGCAGCCTTTAGTTCGGCCCGATTCGAAGGTGATTTGGAGCGTGCCTGCATAAAGTTCACCAGTATCGCTCGATCTTCACGATTGCCACCGTCCAGCTCCTGGCGCGTGGTTGAGTTCGAGCGCCGCTTGCGATTCGGCTTAGCAATTGGACGATCGTCGAAGATCCTTTTCTGGCATGTTGGTGCATCGTCGATGCGTGGAATCGACGGGAGATCCATATACTCTTCCGAAAGTTTGGTTGCCGTCGACACGCGGAACGTATCGACGGAGGATATCTTTTTCGGTCCTGGTAGCGGCGTCATCGGTGGATCCGTTTCATCGCTTTGCCGGCGCGCCTCAAGTTCTGACGCTTTCGGGCTGGATGTTTTGGAATGGGGCAAAACCGGAACGGTGGAGGATGAGTCAAACATCGATTCGGAGAAGCTGAGCGTATCGCACTGCTGGTAATTTGGAGGCGCGCGTGTATATTGTGCCGAATTGGAAAATGATCGCGGTTGTTTTGCTCTGGTAGCATTCGATGTTGATAGATCACTGCTAGATTTTGGTAGAGCAGCAATTTTCTTTTCCTCGGCGGCGGAACTGGAAAGTTGTTCGGATTTTGTACGCTGCACTTGCTTTAGTTTGTGGATAAAGTTGTGCGGTGAGTCCTCCAAATCGATCGATGCTGGAAAGGATTATAAGAGAATTGTTGTGTTGCCGGAAAGATCGCAATCAATATCGATACTTACTTATAGCTTTTGCAATGCAAGATAGACTCAACGAATTTTCTTTGTTTTCCTTACTGTTCTGCTTTGTTTTTGATCCGCTAACCACCTTTAAAGGACTTCGAGGGGAATCTGAAATGGTAAATCCGATCATTATTGCTAAAACCCATTGTGCTAAGGATTGCTTTTAAACATACCTATATCGTTAGTGACGTCTATCAATGGCAGAGGCCTCCGCTGAGGCGGACTCACATCACCAACCATGCAGTTCAGATCGTCAGACATTTTGTTGAAGTAATGTCCCACGGAACAAACGCTCCCATCGTTGTTCGCTGTGTTGTCGCTGTACCGACTTGAGGTATCGTCCGCTTGTGCTAAGTACCCAGAAAAGCACGAAAAATCAACATGATCTTTCAGCTGTGGCTTACGGACACCCTTCACCGGGCTAATCTGCCGACGCTTAGCGTTCATTTCCGGAATGTCCGCATTTTCCTGCTCCCAGGCCATCTCGTCCTCGAGCAACCTCGACGCCATATGGTCGGCGGACCGAAAACTGGCCTCCTCCATCTGGCTAAGCTCATTGATTTTCTCCTTCATCCAGCTGCTTTCGAACGCGGGCTGTGACATTTCCCACGGGTCCCGGTTGTTTTGCTGTTCTGTGTTTCCTTTCACGGAACCCGTCCGCAAACCGGTCGGAAGGGATGTAAGGGAATCGCACGACATTTTACTCATGTCCGCCGTACGCGGCAGGCTTGAATTCGCTAACTGATCACCTTCGAAATCCGCATGTACGCTGGCGGCCGTTTCGCGCAACGACCGTCCCATGCATCGGATGTTATCAGCGAAACTGGACGCCAATATTTCTTCAATGCCAGCGGATAGGAATTTGCTCGGATTTGTTTTTCCACCGGTGTCCGCTGAATGTTGGCTCATGGTGGAACGTGCCGCAATCTCTTCCGGTTCAAACGTATACTTTCTCGGGGTGGTAGCCATATGAATGGTTTTCTCTTCCTCTAGCTCAGTTATGTTAAGCGACTTTTGCTGCGGTGAGGATTCGTTTCCCGTTGATGATGCGTATAGTGTGGCACTGGTAGCTACTGGTGAATATTGGTCACGTAAGTGACGCACAGTTTGTGGGCTGATATCGTTTGCCTTTCGTATTGCCTGGGCCGCTAACAATCGTTGACGCTAAAAAGAAAACTCAAAGGATAATGCTGTTTGCACAATGCATATGTTTGGTCTGATATGTGTACCTTTAGTGCGTCGGAAACAGTGGTTGTTCTATCCATTGTTCTTAGTTAACGCAAATACGCTCAATCCAACATCTAAGCTTAAGCTAAAGAAAGTTTCAGTTTTAAACAGTTCAATATGCAATGCAGTAACACTTATTTAGGTAACAAATTGGGACACAAATGAGGATGCTAGCCAAACAAGCCTCGCAAACACAAACGATTATGGCGACCGTTGCTGCTGGAGTTTATTTCAAAGACAAAAGCTGTCATTTTTTTTGCGCTCCTCAAATTGAATGTCAAACGTGGTGAAGGTTCGAACAGCACATAAATGACACCCTCTTTCTGTCGCGTGGATGACCAGTTTGATTTTCGGTGCAATTTTCCAGAGAATTTAGTTTGAGTTTAATTAAATGAAGCTTTTCTATCGTTTAGATCGTTATCAGTTCGCTGTCTGTTGAATTAAATTTATAGTTTATCAGTCGTGGTTCCTTTAAAAATCATAGTTTGCTAATTTTCCTGTAGAAAACATTCTTGAAAAAGTCGTAAAATATAAATAAAAACGGATCTGTATGTTTCAAACATTTCATCCTTTGAAATTGGTTTGCAAACAGCGCATTCGATTGAAAAAAAACTCCACCAAATGCGTGTGTTGGTGAGAAAAAAAAATTGTAAACAACAAAAAGCATGTGTCAAATTGTGATGCCCAAACGAATCATGGCGACCTGCGTGGAGCGGCCTGGTTATCTGTCAAACCTGGTCGCAGCTGAAATTTTTGACAGCAAAAGTTTCGAGCGTCGTGGGTTCAGGAATCTTTGTTGATAGCGATTTCCGTTCTTATACAACACGATTCCGTTTTTTTCCCCACATTGTTTGCTACATTCAGGACGAACCGCACCGCTTTGCGTTGTTTCCAAATTTCGGTACACTGCCACCGGCATTCGCTGTTCTCGTTTCGCTGGGTGAAAGGCACTGGTTGAGCCGGCGCCGAACAACGTGTCACAGTGCGGTGTAGAAGGAGTGCAGCGAATAACGTACGTGTCGCTTTATCCTGGTTGGTGTGGTGGTAATTGGTGGGGGTGTTCGGTGCTGTGAAGTTTTCCCTTCTCTTCTGGTGGAAAGGATCGTGCCTAACGTTGGATTGGTAAAATTAGAAAACTACCATTTGCTGAACCCCGTCTGTCAGCTTACCTCACCATGGGAAAGGCTAAGAAGGGCAAGAAGGAAGCAGCCGGTGCTGGTCTTGAGGAAAAGTAAGTACCACAATCGAAAACTGGTTACACTGAATGATCGCCACGTACAGGTGCTAGGGCAACCATCCAACCGTGCAGCTATTTACACTGTCTTTCTCGGTCTATTTTAGTGCCAGTGATAACGATGTTCCCCAGACGGACATTACGGAAGTGGAGGTGGAAAATAGGAAGAACGATAAAAAATCCAAAAAAGAAAAGAAGGCCAAGAAACAGGCGGTGGACAGCGATGAGGGGGAGGATGATGAGGTTACCACGGTGACCGAGTCGGTTAAAAAGATGGCTGTCACGAAGAAGAAGGAAAAGCCATCGGCCGAAGCCGAACCATCGACCGGCAACGGTTCCGACGATGAGAAGCACGGCGAAAAAGGTGGCAAGAGCAAGGAAGCGAAGAAGAAAAAGGCTCCCAAGTCTGGACCGGTTGGATTTTCATTGCTGATGATGGACGATGACGACGAGGACGAGCAGGAGAATGAAGATGAAGAGCGCGAGGAGCCGGCACGCAAGAGTTCGCTGGAGGAAGAAGCCGCTCCAAGCGTCGGTGGCAAAGGAAAGAAGGCTAGTGGTTCGCAGGGTAAGAAGGAACCCGCAACGAAAGCGGAAGAAGAAGAAGGCGCCACGAAGGGGGGCAAAAAGAGCAAGAAGAAGAAAAAGAAGGACGAAGACGATGATGACGAGATCGATCGTATGCTGGCGGAGTTGGGATTGGAATACTCCGGCCAAAAACCACCACCAACTGCTGAGGAAGCTGCAACTACGCAAGATGCTCAGGCCGAGAAGCCCACGAAGAAGAAGGATAAGAAAAAGACGAAAGCTAATGTAGAGAAGGAAGATGAATCTGTCGAAGATCAACCGGAAGTGGTTGAGCCTGAAGTAAAGATGGCACCGGAAAAGAAAAAGGGAAAACAGAGCATCCCGGCGAAGGAGGAACCTGTTGCGACGGAACCGGCTACTGAAGAGCAGAAGAAACCGGGTAAAAAGAAGGGCAAAAAGAATGAATCCTCTGCGGCAGAACCGGCTGTGGAAGGTTCGGTTGGAACCACCAAGAAGAGTGACCCGCCCGGTAAGGGAGACGCAGCAAAGAAGGGCGAAGCTGATGCCCAACCCGGGGAAGCTGCTGCCGACTCGAAAAAGAAGAAACCCAACAAGGCGGCACTGGCCATTATGCAGGAACGCCTGAAAGCTATCCGCGAGGAGGAGGAACGTATGCGTAAGGAGGAAGAGGAGAAACAGAAACTGGAGGAACAAGCGGAAGAGTTCCGGTTGGAGCAGGTACGTCTCGAGCAGGAAAAGAAAGACAAGAAGAAGCAAAAGGAAAAGGAAAGGAAGGAACGGTTAAAGGCGGAGGGAAAGCTACTATCGGCGAAACAGAAGCAAAACCGGGCACGTGCCCAGGCCATGTTGGAAGCACTCAAAGCGCAGGGTCTCGCTGTTCCGGATTCCACTGGTGAACGGCGACCAAAGCCCGGTGCTCGCATTCGTCCGAAAAAGAATCAGGCGGCCAACAAAGATGCGACCGAATCGAAAGAAACGACACCCACAGCGGAAGATGTGAAAGCGCAAGAAGAATCGAAACCTAAGGAAAAGGAAGTGAAAGAGTCCTGGGATGTGACGGATAGTGAGGAGGAGGAAGAGGAGAAGACAGCGGGCGGGGAACTAACGCAACAGCAATCGGTCGAATCAAAGGAGAGCCGTGGATCGGACGACGAGGGTGATGAGGAGGAGGATGGGGATGAAGAAAATGACGATTCCGATAATGAGGACGAGGACGACGATGACGATGGTTCGGATGATGACGAGGAGGACGATGAGTCCGGCTCGGAAGTGGGAGATCATCGGCGTGAGGCGGAAAAAATGCGCCAGCGGGCGTTAGATCGGATCGCGAACCGTACGCAAGAGGCCGAAAAGAAACGGACACTGGATCAGCTTCGTGCCGCCGTGGTGTGCGTGCTGGGACACGTCGATACGGGAAAAACGAAAATCCTGGACAAACTTCGGCGCACGAATGTGCAGGACGGGGAAGCTGGTGGTATAACGCAACAGATCGGTGCCACGAATGTGCCAACGGAAAACATAAAGGAACAGACCAAGTTCGTGAAAGGTTTCCAGGAGCTGCAGTTCAAGTTGCCCGGTTTGCTGATCATCGATACACCCGGGCACGAGTCGTTCAGCAATCTGCGATCCCGCGGATCGTCGTTGTGCGATATCGCCATTCTGGTGGTGGATATCATGCACGGTCTGGAGCCGCAAACGATCGAGTCAATTAATTTGCTCAAATCGAAGCGAACTCCGTTCGTTGTGGCGTTGAATAAGATCGATCGACTGTACGACTGGAGCACGATGCCGCGGAAGGATGTGCGCGATATCTTGAAGGGACAGGCATCCAACACGCAGCTGGAGTTTAACCAGCGCACGAAGGAAATCATTGTGCAGTTCGCCGAACAGGGCCTAAATGCTGCCCTGTTCTACGAAAATCCCGACCCGAAAACGTACGTTTCCCTTGTGCCCACGAGCGCCATCACCGGCGAGGGTATGGGCAATCTTCTGTTCCTGATAGTGCAATTCTGCCAGAAGCAGCTTGCCAAACGACTGATGTACAGCGAAGACCTGCAGGCGACCGTGCTGGAGGTGAAGGCCATTCCCGGTCTCGGCACCACGATCGATGCTATCCTGATCAATGGAAAGCTGCGCGAAGGCGACACGATGATCCTGGCCGGTACGGAGGGACCGATCGTGACGCAAATCAAGGCCCTGCTCATGCCGCAACCGATGAAGGAGCTGCGCGTTAAGAATGCGTACGTGGAGCACAAAGAAATTATGGCAGCGCAAGGGGTGAAGATAGCGGCAAAGGAGCTAGAGAAAGCTATCGCAGGATTAAACCTCCAGATAGCTCACAAACCCGACGAGGTGGAAATTTTTAGGTAGGTTTCCTTAGCAACCACTCTGTGGAGCATTTAATTTTAATGGTGGATGTTGATTCCTTCTGCTTTTTAGGGATATAGTGGCTCGTGACTTAAAATCGGCTTTAAACAGCATTAGACTTAGCGATCGGGGTGTCTATGTGCAGGCCTCCACACTTGGTTCGCTGGAAGCACTGTTGGAGTTCTTGAAAACTTCGAAAATTCCGGTAAGTGTGAATTTGTACTCCAAAAACGAGATGAGATTCGCGTTCCCAGTCTCTATTTGACATTGTTATGGAATTTGCATACATTTAGGCGCATATATTGAATGTCAAAGAGGAATGTACAATAAGAATTGAGAGCATACAAAGCGGCTTGTATAAGATTGGAATAGTTTTGCAAATATGTTGTATTACTAATCTTGTTTATTAATGTTGCGTAAGATTCATGCATACGAAACCTATGTTGCCAGATATAAATCGGACTTTTGGCTGTGCAGTTTCTTCTGGGTGATATTTGTCACTTTTTTCCTTTCAATTTGTTTGGTCTGATATTATTGTCGACGATTGTGAACATACAAACACCGATTACAAACACTCGATATAAAATATGGTATATATTGAACAAGCACCATTAAGCTTAAAATTAGTCAGCTTTTAGTGTAGCTTATTTTCATTGAATTGATCAACTATGCCACTATAATATCAGGCAGTGTATGACTAAACCTCTATGAGTAGGATATGAAGGAAAATAGGAATGAAATGACTATCACTTCGGATGTATTGAAGAAAGTCATGGGAGGGAATGAGGAAGTGAGTTGTAAAGAAGAGGAAGGAGGATTTGAAAATGTAAAAATCTACGGCCTCAAATCAAGAATATGTAGAATTTACGTACGATTTTGAAAGGTGGCACATCATATCCACAGACTAAAGAAGTACTGGAGCCCAATTCTTTCACAACGTATGAGGCCCTACTCCGCCTACCGTCGGATTTATCACTTATGTGAGCTAGATCATAATATACGTACAACATCGTTGCCGTACGTCAATAGTTCACACTATCAAACCTGCAGTCTCGATCCAACGTTATTGCATGCTTCTTCGGTTTTGTTGATGGTATCAGCGAGTAATGGATTCTACCAAAATTCCATTAGTGAAAACTGTTCATTCGGATTTGTGAACGTTCTGACAGTTTTTTTTTCAGGCTTAATTTACCTGCCCAACCCCCAACCGGGCGCACATTTCTGGCATGATCTGAATGAAGTGCTAGCAAAAGGCGTATTTTATCCCGTCTCGTTGTGTATGCCCGTTTGCCTGTGCCGGGTAGATATTTGTAGCCAGTGTTGGCGTAATTGTTGACCCACGCGATGCTCGCGTGCCATGGAAGACGCTGAAGGACAGCTTCTCTAATCCGATAGTCGAATTCGCTCGAAGCTTGTTTCTCCATCGTTGTGTCACATTCCTATCCAGGTGGGCGAACCCGTATTGAATAGCGCTATCGGCACGGCTGCACGGAGACTTTGCAAATGAGCGGACATGAAGTTGTGGTGGAAAAAAAACCGCAGGCAAATATTTCTATAGTTGCCATCACTTGTTGTGCTCGAAAAAAATTATCATAACACGTAGACCAAAGCATATGTACCTATGCTTATCCTGGCCAAACCCTTCGGCCATATTGAGAAATAAACATTCCACCAGTTAGCATCATCGGAGGTAGAATAATGAATATCAATGGTGATAGTTGTGTGCCCTTTTCTTGAATGAGAATCGTGTGTAATCGGTCTCTACCTGTTAACCCCCCGTGGTGGTACGATACCAGTTACGTACGTACCTGGGTGACTGACATATGGTGGTGAATGAAATGCATACGTTGTGTGACCGGTCTGGTTACATAAAATCATGCCCCGTCGGTTGTGATAGGGTAGAAAATGGAGTTGGGTTAAATGGGCGCCGCAAAAGGCAAAGAACAAGCTGTAATATGTTGGGGACGATAACAGATATGAACAGAGGAGGAAAAATCACTTTAATATATTGAGTTTTTATTCCTGTTCAATTTATTTTAATTGTTATATTTGATTTAGGTGCCTTTTTAAGTGTTTTGAGGAGCTGTGTCACTTGGAAGTGACACATGCGTATGTGTTTTAGCAAAAAGTACAAATTCCTACCTTTCTTCAAAGGGTGATCAACGGAGACAACACTTTTTTTGATTGATTCTTCTCAATTAACCAACTCTAAGATCTGATATTGCTCTGTAGTCTATATCTTATTGATCTTTTGATCTCTTCGATTAAGTAAAAGCTTTATTTTCTTCGTTGAAGCATCACGTTCAACGCCTTTGGTGGCCACCTGTTAGTAATACCTGTTACAGCGCGTTAGCCAGCAGTTATCTTCTGCTGGTGGTGCGCTTGCATGCACGTGTTCACGTGTTGACCACATATCATACAAACATATCGAACTATCGCTGCAAGGTTTTGCGGTCCGGTGACCAGATGGTGTGGATTTCCGCCCATGTTTCGCAGCAGAAGCTGTACAGAACGTTGTAAGTAAAGTTCGCTCCCCCCCTCGAGTTCGGGTTGGGGGAAATCACCTGTCACCCACTCGGCTGCCGGAGATCGTGATCGTAACCCGAGACGTATCAATCACAGCCCAGGCAATCCGAATGCTATACGTCCGTGGTTGCTCATTTGCAGCTATATGTATGGTGGGATCGGCCATATCGGTTGCTTTACCGCAACTGGTCCGGAGCACACGCAACCACGCCGAATGTGGGAGTGTGACGGTGTGTGTGCGTGCGTGTGTGTGTGTGTATTACGGAATTCAAAAGCAGGCGACGGGTGTGCAAACTCCATATCGACTCGGTGTGACATTCACGGTAAAGTCAATTGTATGAGCGGGTGTTTTTATTTTATTTTTTTGTTTCGTTTTTAAACACGATCCCCGATACACAGAGGCCGCCTTATACACCGGCTTAATGTGTCTTGTTGCATGGGCGGCAGAGGTGACAGATCACGATGCATACACCTTCGTAGCATTACAATTCCGCGCAATGTTCTCGCACCGAAATCGCGAAGGTGGCCATCATCGTTGTTGTCATTTTGCAGTAGATTACTCCAAACGCCGGTGCGTGGGAGCTTGACTGAGCCGGATAAACGGGGGACGATCGATGATCTATGACCTTATGTGTACGCCCGAAGCGCACCGGAACGATTATTTTGATTGGTTGCCTCCTGCAAGAAGTCATCGAATTGCTAATAATATTGCACATTATTTTTTTTTATTTTATTGGATAACATTTTCAATTATTCAAAGTCTAGTGTAGTGTCTATGCTACAATGTATCGTACAAGCTGCATCATATAATGGAACTTCCGAAACACTTGGTGGAATGTTGCGAATGGATTGTAGAATATTGCATGAAGTCAATGAAAATTTGCAACTCGGCTCTGTAATATGAACGCCAACTAGAGAAAACTGTCGAGCGCTTGGGTCCACTCGGTATAACAGTGAAGTTTAAATTAACGAAAAATAATTAAAACAATCTTTCACTGCTAACTTTAGCCGACTAAAAATAAATTGTTTAATCTGTTGTAAATACCTTTTTGTTACCGGTTCGAATGTTTACATTTGAGCCTTTAACAGCTCCACAGCCGGGTTGCAGATGTTCCCTGTCAGTATGCAATTTTCCACTATATGATTGCAAAGTTCAAGAACGAGTTCCAATGTTCGAATATCCATTTGCAACACTCCACCGAATGCTTTAGAAGTTCCATAATATTATTCAAAGTCCATGTATTGACCATGAGAAATCGAAGTGTAGTGATAGTAGTGATTTGAAGCGATAGCCATTATTTCTACAACTGAAAATTTTCTTAAAACCCTACCAGCATGTGTAATACGTCAATTGTCAACTATAACACCTCCAAATCGATTAATCGTTGCCGTTCAGCAAGACCTGTTGCGTTTAACCGGATAAGACGTTACGTAACGATGCTGTTCCAATCTGATTTCGGCCGTCATTATTGCAGGTTTTGCAGGTTTTCGCATCGAAAGCAATTTTGTTCCGCCGAACCGTTTGCCGGGTGCTACTCGCGAGCATGAAGGCGTGCTATAACTGGGTTGCATGATCGACACGGCCGCGGCTTGCCAGTCGGCAGTGTAGTGTCCGTGGGATGCCAGGAACGCTATTGAAAGAAATATGAATGAAAGTAATTGGATACAGCCTCTCACACACGCGTGTACCATGACAACCGTGCCTTTTTTTTGTGTGTGTTGTTCTCTCCAATACGTTGTTGTCTGGCGTTGGCCCCTTTGAAGACCCGTATCGCATGGTTTGACGAGCTCAGGCCACGGCAAAAGACTGTGGCGCGGTGTTTTGTAGCGGTTGCTGCTATTGACACTGCAGGCGAGCGCTTGTGAATGGATCGATGGTTTTTTTTTGCGTCTGTGTGCGCCGTTGTGCGCTATCTAATGAATGAGTGAGGGAAATAGAAAGGGCGCATATCCCCCGACTGTATGGTGCTCCGATTCATGAATGAAATTGTCTCGCTGCACGCTGGAAACAGTGCCAGGCGGCGGCGTGGTTTGCGGATGGTGAAGCGAAAACGGGGGAAGAATTGGTTTCACCGCCGACGGCCGTTCGGTTCGGAGCTAAAAGCTTCTATATTCACCAACCCACCCACCCAGGTCGAGCATTTAGGCTCACCCACATAAATATATACACCCCCGGTTAGTGGCTGTCCCATCTTTACTTTTGTTTTATTATTACTTTTCTTGTAATTGTTTTGTTACATCGCTCTCTCGGTGTGGAACTTGGGGGTGGATAAAATTCCACGAAGATTCACTTACCTACGGCAAAACTCCCTCGGACGGCATCGTGCTAGCAGCCTCTGTGTAACTTTGTTTACTTAGGCTTCATCAACTAATAGTAATAGCTCACACACACAAAGGTGTGGTTATCCGCGAAACTTTGCAGAACGCTTAAAAGCAAGATAAGTTATTAGTTATTTTAGACACTCCAGTCGAAAACAAAAGTATTATTGTTTCTATCTTATATAACGAACTCTTCACCTTGAGTTGTTTACTACGTAATCGGATATGCTATCTATACTTGGCAACGGTGGTGTAGGAGTATGATCTAGATTGATTTTGATCCATACCTGGGCACCGGACGCATTCAGTAACGAACGGCAAACATTTAGAAAACGTTGCGTCATACCCTCAACAGCTTTTTCTACCTCGCGCAAAACATCCTGCGTTACGAAAAGTGGTTGTGCTGAAGCTTTAAATAAGTTGAAGGGGATCGTGTTTATGGAATCGGTACAAATTGAGCTCTCTTGGAGGAGTTTTTGAAAACATAGAAGTTGGCCATTCGCCAGAAGAAGTTGAGGAGTACTTGCTGAGGAGATATACACAAACGCGTTTTCAAAGAAGAATGTCTGAAATATTTTATTGGATGTGTTTTTATGAGAAATTTGAACAAATCCAAGGTTACATGTATAATAATATCATACAACGACGTTTTCATTGGCTTTTCTGTTCCGTAATATGCTTTGATTACTTATTCTGATATCTGTGGGCAGGGTTGGAGTCATTCGAACTTTTATTTACTGTACTTTAGTTGAACTGGATATTCTGCTACCCATGAAAACATATCAATGAAAGCCGGAGTTAGCGGAGCTAGACTTCTTGAGGTACAAGTGTCACAAAACAACCAATGTATAAATTGTTTGACACACTTCTTTGTTTTTTGATTTACACTAGAATACAGAATATTGAACTAAGATTTTCGTATTGAAGTCAGCGAGTTAAAGCCATTTCTAAGCTCTTTTCAAGATAAACTTGATACAGAAGAGGTAGACGTCAAATTCCTCATACTTTCTAGATCTTCTTTCAGAAGAGATTATTTACAGCATTTCTCTAAAATACGCGAGGTTTTAATACTTCCAAACTGTGTGAGTTGAAATGCAGACACCCGAGAAAAAGAAACGAAATTCCACTCCTTCTCGAAAAGTATCTAGAAATGGTTGGAACTATATCATATCTTTTCCAAATCCTTATAAATCTGTTATGAAGGCTTAGAACCAGCTGGAACATAGTCTGATCTAAGAAATTTTACTAATTAAAAAAAAAAACAAATAATTGTATAACATATTGCTAATACAAGTATTCCTCCAGGCGCAGTTCTCCATATTCACATTTGTAACATTTCTTTATAATATAAAAGTGTCTAACAGCGGAGTTAAAAGCATAGAGACAAAAAGTGTATAAATCGAATTATAAAGTGGTTAATATACAGCACTTAGCCATGATTGATTCATGTATCTGTACTTTGGTAAAGTTGCTGTAAGTGTTTACCCACCAGCAGAAGCTCCACAAGCCTGGGAAACAGTGCGCACTGTGTTGCGTGTCTGCGCAGTGTAGCGTAACCCATGTCTTGTCCGCCTCGTTGTCGGTCTTCGCCCCACCACGCGTGTGTCGTATTCCGTTGCGTACTGCGGGCCGTTTCCTTTCGAGCTAGCTAGTTATGAATGAGCTCGAAGACACACACCGTTCAATGAATGGAGGAACGAACGGGTCGACTGATGAATGGGAAGGTTGTCCAGTTGTGTATGCAACAGTGAGCGTGCGTATGAGAAAAAGGAAATCCCTCTTGTCTTAATGACGATAACTCACTTTTCGTTGTTGCTGTTGTTGTGGTCTTCCTTCCCGGTGTAATCACTACCCATGACCACCGCGTACCCACATACCCACCGTCAACCGTGGACCCCCGGGTTTGGTTATTGAATGGTGTGTCCGGCAGCGAAGCAACTGAGCTCATTCATATGAGCAGGCGGGAAATTATGAAAAAAAAAATCTTAGCACTACAGCAAAAGAGTGCAAAGAAAAACGAGCTAAACCCTACTACCCACTGCACCGTCGCTCGCAGAGGTAAGTTTGCGTAACAAGAAAGTAACCGTACTGCTGCTACGGTGCAGGAGACACCGAGGTTCACTCTGCGGACTGCCGTGCTGGTTTGTGGCAGATACGATGGAAGCAGCAAAACGAAGAAAACATATCTTCCGTGTACATTGAAGCGATTTCGATCATTTTACGCCTATGGTTCATTTTTGTTGCTGTTGCTTTACCTTACTTTATGCATCCCCTTGTGTGTCCCCGGGACACTGGGTGGTTTGGTTTGAATTTAAAGTATTTTTCCGTTTTCGCCGTACACAGTTGCTTTGTACGTGTGTGCGGCGGCTCCTTGTTTGATTACTATTTCAAAAGCCGTGATGGGCAAAAGGGTTTATTTATTCATTTAAATTTTCGTTTTTGTTTGATGCGTTGCGAAGACTTCTTCCGTCGGGTGAGGATCGGGGATACACATCGCCCTACACGTTCTGTGGCCAAGGTAGGGTAATGGTACGGCGGGAAGATGGGATATAACACAAGACCCAGACCAACGTTACGGTCCGATAGCACTTGGAGTGTTTGTGAAGACGGAGAAGCGAATGGTTCATTCAGTATTGCCACGATCGTGATCTTTCGTCATGAGCACGTTCTAGCGTGTATCCGTTTTTTTTTTCTTCGTTGTTATTGTGAGCGTTTTATGAGACCTGCAAGAATAAATTTATAGATCTCCATTTGCGTAGAATGGTGAATGGTGTAGGGTGACAACATTCGTTTCTGGTTCTTGGGTGTTATTGCGAAGGAAGTAGTAGTAATGAAACAAAATTAGCGGTAGGAAATACTGACCAATTCCAGACTGAATTTGGTAAGTTGATGAAGATTTGAAAAAAAGAAATCAATTGAACCATCAACATTGGAAATTTGATTAGAACTTTGTCACAAAGTTCGAACAAGAATCCGCAAGCATATGGTACTTTACTTTACACTTTTACGACCTCTAGAAGCTTCCGGTTTCATCGAAAGAACCGCTCTGTAGTTGCTGAAGTCATGATTGGTTGGGAACTATTTTTAACTCATTGCAGGCTTATATATGCAGACATCTTATGTACATAAGTTTTTTAATGTTCCAATATCTCTTCCGTTCTATTGAAAAAAAAAGTTCTCTGGAGTTCAAGTAGTGCTTTTAATGCTTATAAATGCAGAAATCTTAAGCACATAAATAATTCCTGATATTCTTATATCACTAGTTACCACTTCTACACATTGGAGATCTCCAGACGATCCCTGTTCCATTTTAAAAACTCTCACGGTGTTGATCACGTAATGTTTGAATGAGTAGATTTATCAATATATCTCTCTACAGGCTTATGCAATGCAATAATCCTAGGTGGATCTATTTTGAAAGCTGCAATATTTCTACTTTACACTTCTACACTTTTTTGAGCTTAAGAAATCGCTTGTCCATCAAAAGAACTGTTCTGAAGTTCCTGGAGCTATGATTGATTGAGCAAAGTTATTAACTTATTTTTTTACAAGCTTTTAAATGTTGAAATAATATATTATAAACATTTTACATGCTGATAAGTGAGTAGAGAGACTAAGGCTTAGTGACAATAACCACTGTAAAAAGGTTGCTTAACTAAGTTTTCGGGTTCCCTTTGGTGAGAATTCACCATCTGTGTGAGTACCATTCACTTGTTGCAGAATGCATATTGAAACACAATCCATTAGCATCTCCGATAACACGAATTCGCGTGGCTGTCAACGTGGTAGGTGGGTTAAAAGTTGTTTGTAAAAATCTGCAATGTCGTCACATAAGACAATGTTCGCTAGCAATGGCGGAATGTCACCGGCCAGCAGCAACGTCCCACGGTAGTTGTTGGGGCCGTCAAACGATCACCGCTTGACCATAATAAATGCGCTCATTCTTCAACCAACACCAACGTTACCGTTTGCTCAGCTGTATTGAGGTGACGGTTGTTGACGGTCGCTAAACCGTGATCGTTTGCAGTAAAGCTGTCCAAACTTGGTGCACAACAATTTATGCCACAACGGTGAAGCAACCGAAGATGAAGAAAATGTACCGCGACTAACTGATCTCTGCGTTCGTGGTAGAGATTTGTTCATTCATGAAAGTAAGAAGTAGATGACTGGGATTTTAAACTATCTCCTAAAAACATTCTCATACTATGGATTAGAATTCTTGTTTATAATTTTTGGCCCATTCATCATTATCCCATCTGGTTGGTGAATTGAATCGCAGCTGAAATGGTGAGGCCAGTGCATGGTAAGACATCTTTGAATTTATCTGTTAATAGCATAAAACATTCTTTGTTCTTACAGTACAAAACACCTAACCATCGTCCAAGTTGTAATCTAAGATGGTTCAAAGAACGGAAAGATGAACGTGCCGGAGGAAATAATGCATACATTATGCACGTATAAATAAAATACTGAAACCGAGCGGAAGTTGCTAATAGAAGCAACTGCGTGGCGGATATGAATAAATATGAAGGAAGTGTTGAATTTATCCTCCGCACATTAGATTATGGAGAACTCGTCACACATTGGCTTCACTTTCGATCACTGACTGCCAGCGCTAGCTTTTTCGTAGATCTTTGCGGACGTGAATATAATAACAGTGTTACATTACATTTCAAATGCAAAAGAAGTACTTGTTTTTAAAACAAATACCTTTATTATGCCCCGAACAAGAAACTAGGTGGGAAATCAAATCTGTTGTGCTTTTCTTCGTTTAAAAATTTATTATCATGAATTATTATGATTGCGATTATTACGAGTTAGCTTCACAACTCCATTGTACGTCAAATGTCTCAAACTGCTATTGAGGGTAATGTAAACGTTCGTCCAACTGCACTGGACCACCGAAATCCCGTCCGCATTTAGTTAGTACTGCTTTTGGCACTGCAAATGCGTCTGTTGTGATGCGTATGGACGTTACGTGGTCATTCCTAACTCGACAAAACGACAGGAAACAGTAAAACAATAGGCATTCATTCGTGCTGCTCATTTTACTGTGGTGCTTATCGTGGAAATGGGTACGGTGATGGTTTCACCGACAAATGTCAAACGGCGGTGCATTGTTTGGTGGAACTTTCACAAAAAAATATGGATCCGCGTTTACGCTTTGTAATACTGTGCTCTATAGGGGTTTAATTAGCATCACCGAATAAAAAATTGCAGCTTTTCATCAAGTTGCGTTAAGTCGCTTTGTTAATCCTTCAATTCAAACATTGTGTATAAGTATTATTTGCAAAAGTTCTAAGTTCTTCTATCATTATATTTTTTATGAAAAATCTCAATGCAAATATGTATTTAAACCTGCAAACAACTGCCATAGTTAAAAAAAATCATAACTTGTTGTTTTCTCTTAATTTTAATAAATTACTCATTTCGTTTTATGGTTGTGGGAATTGAAATATTTTAGACATTTATGTATGGTTACATAATTAACTACTTTTGGTTTTTGTTAAAAAACATATTAGTACTTTAACGTTATGTCTCTTTTTCTCTTTACAGTACTCCGGTATTCGAATCGGTCCAGTTGTGAAGCGTGATGTTATGAAAGCATCTACAATGTTGGAGCACGAAAATCAGTAAGTATATTCTTTTGCGGTACGAAACTCAGTAATGAAGTGGTTTAGAATTCCACAATTTGATTTTATTATTCATAGTTGAGAACTAATCTTTAAAATATATCGTATTACTCCTACGTGACATGACATGCACTGTGCAAACAAAACAAAGTTATCTCCGGGTGAGAACTTCCCACTGTAACAAACGGTAATTTCTACTTCTCAGGTATGCTACCATATTAGCTTTCGACGTGAAAGTGGAGCGCGATGCGCAGGAGCTGGCGGACAACTTGGGTGTGAAGGTGTTCCAGGCGGATATCATTTATCATCTGTTTGATAAGTTCATGGCGTATCGGGAGGAAATTAAACAGCGGAAACGAGACGAATTTAAATCGATTGCTGTTTTCCCCTGCAAGCTAAAGGTTTGTACCGAACACAGCTACATTTGTTCCTCCAAACTGTGTTGTAAAATCATTGCAGATGCTTAGATAAGTTGCGTACTGCCTTACCTAATAACTTCCTATCTCGTTTGCAGATTTTACCCCAGTTTGTGTTTAATTCACGTGACCCAATCGTGATGGGTGTGATTGTGGAGGCCGGTATTGTTAAGGAGGGTACACCAATTACAGTGCCTAGCAAAGAGGTAAGTGAATGTTTCGCTCCTGTACAATAATATTTACATTTTTAAAAGAGAAAAAAAACACAAATCATAGTATCATATTGACACTTATCACTGGGGACTAATTCCATTAAAAAAAACTACAAACAACTGCGTATAGGGGACAGCAGACAGGTATCTGATATATGCTAATAGAAATTAAAATTCAATGACGCAAAAATATTATGAATCATTATTATTCTGTTTGCGCTTCTCGCCAACGTTCGGAATGATGCAATGGTTTGTCCTCCGCACAATTGTGTCCTCGTCGATTTCGCTTGAATGTTCGTTTGTGGAGTGGAAAGATTTGAATACTTCTTAGCTCTGTTGATACGGCATCGCGGCCTGGCTTTTGGTAAAATAATAATTGTTTTTACTTTATATTCACAATTGAGAGAGAAATCTCGTACCGTCTTTTTAAAGAAAACAAAACTAATTACTATACAGACGTAAAAGAAGATTTGCTGGCGCATGCGCTACGAAACTTTCAATTGCGCCAAAGATTGTTTTCTCAATCAATCGCACAAGGGCGTCCGAAGAACAACATAAATCCATGAAGCAAAAAAATAAGTTCTTCCAGTCTTCGTCCCATCAGGGAACATCTTGACGCTAGCCAACACATCTGCACATAAAGTCACGCACATTAGCTCGGATTCCATTGACGCTGTACGTAAAGCAATAGCAACAGCAACAACAACAGTCCGAACCGGAAGGAAGTGGCGTGGATAGGAAGACGAGAGCGGGACGCAGCCGAAGGGTAAATAACGAGATCCGGGGCAAACATATGCTTCGCATTCTCTCTCGTACCGTGCGCTTGCAGTACCGCAGCTGATCGTAAATTCTTCATTTCCTCTGACGCCGCACGAGTCACGGGCCGGGACGACCAACGGAGGTCGGGGTCGGGCGCAAGGGGGAAAAAGGAAGGAAGCCCCTGCGCAGTTAAGCAGCGCATGGGGAGGGATTAGATCGGAAGCAGCGGTCCGACCCAAAACGGAACGCAAAAGGAACGCACAAAAGAATGGGCAAGAAGGAACGAACCAAACATAATTTCCGGATGTTATTCTTCCGGTCTTTCATTTAAGAAAGCAAAGCAAACCCCCGTGGCAAGGGGGTGGTGTGTGGGGCCGTGTTTCGATCGGTTGTTCCGCTTTGGACCGGAACTGTTCCGCTGTTGCTATGAGAGGCAGGTTTTTTTTCCCCCCTCCCGCGTTCCCGTTCTCTCCCGCGCACATTCTTGTTCTGTGCGTTTCTGCGCGAGCTTCTTCTTGGTGGTCTCGTTGGTGGTGTTATTATTCTGTTTTACTTCCGGCCTATGTCAATTGGGCACGGGATATGGTAACTAATGGAATGGAATTTGGAAAAGTAGATTTTCGTGTTATATCGTGTTCCTCCGGTCCCGTGTCGCTGTCCTGCTCGCACATCCATGCGGCATGCGGAAGGTTTTTTTGTTGTTGTTGTCTCTCCTACTCTAGCTCACAGCTCCTCTAGCTGACCTTCTGTACTTCCGGTTCTTCCGGTCGTGAACACTCACGAGACATCTGTTTCTTCTGCTTTTCTTGCTCGTAATGGTACTGGCGGGGGTTTCGCTTCGCCGTGGTAGTGTGAGAGATCAGTTCGAACGTCGAGAAGGGCTCTACGCTACCGAAAGCATGAATGAATGTTCCCTTCGCTTGTTCAGGGATTTGTTTTTTTTTCACCACCACACCCCGCACGTTGATGGCCGTGGTACGCACGGGGTTTTGGGAACGATACGCTACGAAATCATGAATGAATTTTTGAAACTTCGCAATAAAGACAACACACACCGTCGTAACAGATGACGGCTTGAGGAAGACGAAGGAAAAAAAACGTTCTTTTGTGCTGCGGACGTGCAATGATTTCTCGGCTGTGAAGACATGGCTGTAAATGTATTGTAGAAAAAATAAGCAACATTTGATGAAGCTGATTTATGTAATTATGCGCCATAGTTATGAGCGTTACGCCAGGTGCAAAACATTAAACAAAACAGATCGCATACAAATTTTAATAGCCCTTTTTATGTGTGTGTGTGTGTTCATTTTTTGTATTTCCTGTTGTTTTATTGTAAAGGATGTTGATTAATTCTAGGCCTTAGAAAACATTTTATTGCATTTTCTTGATTGAATCTTGTGTGGGTATTTTAGGCGCATTTGTTACGTGCTTAGCTTTGGTCCTTTCTATATTCTCAAAATGACCATTTGATGTTGTTGTATTACTGGCTCATAACAACTAGTCCTTCACTAGTGTTGTGCTGAATTAATATTTGAGAAAGGAGTAGATCATAAGAATGTTCCTTGAGGTGTCATTAAAATTATGAGTCGGCTCAACAAAGATTAATGAATCATCATAGACTTGTGAATCTTCAGAGATCCATTAGATTGTCTGAAATATCTGAATCCTCAGATATTTGTGAATTTTCCGAAAAATGTCCATGCGTCCTCAGAGTTTCATAATTTTTTTTGAAAATCATGATTTTATTTTTCTTCCTATTCATGATTATAGTTCATGATTCTTGAGCATCCGTAATTCTCTGTGAATTAAGTATTTCCTGAGGAATCAGTTGAAATATTTCTTCATATTCACTAAACTTTTTCAGATTCATCCAACACTACCTAAAGCAGTAATGGTTAACGAGTGACAAAATTACTTAAGAATTCAAAACTTCTTAATTATGTTCCGGTTTTTGCGTTTCGAAACTAATGGAACTTTTCTTACCATTCGTTTAACACTATCATCATCGCGCTAGAATCGACAATCAGACAATACAACGCGGGCATATCTACTGGTCTATAATTAATGTCTTCCCAAAGTTTGTTTCTCTGGCCACGCCTTGGCTATCCGACGAAGGGGTCAAACGTCTACAGGAAGGGATTTATTTACGAACCGAACCGGACCCATCGGTAATGTGATCCAATTAAAACGAATCGATTGGAATAATATTAAAAGTAGGAAACCTACCATTACATATCTATTTTGTCTGGTTAACAAGACGGTCAACAGATTTAGTCATTGTTCAATTTTATTTCTTCCAACAATAATTTTTTTAAAGAAAAGATCAATTTTGTTCTTAAATTGAATATTGGAACAAAATTACAGATGAGGATGAATCGTAAAATTAAATATAGAGAATGGGGAATGCGATATATCATGATGTATGGCTATTTTCTTCAAACTGAAGATCCTAAGATGAGAACAAATGAAATACAATTAAGGCAACACCTTAAGCCTTGTTGAGAGTGGTTCGTTTTATTTGTTGGACATTTTGATGCGTTTAATTGTAAATGAATTAATCTTTAAAATTGTCCAACCTATATTTTCTCGTCTATCAGATGTACAACACAATATAGTTTTTTTTATAATAGAGTTTTGGGGAAAGCTTTCGTTGGCTGTTAAATAAATAGCAGCTGAATCGCTGGTGTTGCTTACACGGACAAACCAAACTGACCCTATAAATTGATCACAAATTTTTAAAACACACTAACGCGTTCAATCCGTACTTTGTAGCTGCTCGACACACCTTTGTTAGTTCTAACGTCTTCTGTTTCGAAGAAAAAAAAGAGGAAGGAATAAAAACAACCATAACACGGGAAAAAAAACTAACGAGTTTCGAGAGGTCTTTTCCGGTGTAAAGACGACAAGATCTTAACCATGGGCCCTATCCTTCCTATCGTTTTCCATTTTGGCGTCCGTGCCGGTCTTTGATTCGTCCAGCCCAGGTCCGTCCACGACGGTACCTTCGTACCGTGTCGTGTCCGCCACGATTTTGTGGAGTCGAGTTACGCATCCAAACAAGAAAAAGTAAAAAAAAACCTGTCGGTGAATGCACCGTGTAAGACATGGCGGGATGGTAGCAACACAATTATGATACGTTCTCGTGTTTCCCCTCTAATTTGGAAACGTTTGTTGCCCATTCATGGATATTTAGAGCGATGCGAGATACGCATCATGCTCTCGTTTTCTGCCCTTGCTGTGTGTTTCAGTGTGCTTGTTTTTTATTACGCTCGTTTAATTTGTGTTAAAGGACAGGTTTTTGGTAGGTGATTGAATCTAAAATAAAGAACGATAGTGTCTTTGATCTTTGGAAAGGGTATTCTGAGCTGATTAATGGAAATACGTACAAAGCTGTCTGGCTGTAACATATTCATCGCTATGCTCTTATGCATGTGCGTCCGGTAGGCAACCGGGTAGAGCGTAATAGAAACATAACGCGATCTGGTAGATGGCAAATGACGATGATCCAGGATTAGCGACGGATTGTTTGAAGCAGGGCATCGAGTTAGGCGCAGGGTAGAGTGTTGCGGTATAAATTAACAGCAGGGGATAAAAGGGAAAAGCAAAAAAAAAAAATTAAACCAACCGATCAACGATTCAGGGCTTCCTGTTTTGATTTTATTTTTTCTCGCCCTACGGGAGCCTGCTCAACAGGTCGCTGCTGCTGCTGCTGCTGCTGCTGATTGAATGTATTGCGCGACTCCTTGGGTAAGCCTGTGTGGAGCCTGGTTTTCAAGCACTGACCCCGCGTTCCCCGTTCCAGTTACCGGATGTTGGCCTGGCTCGGGATGTACCATTTTCTCTTATTTATGATGCTGATAAGCTCGCTGCTGCTATACATACACGCCCGAGAAGAGGTCTCTTTTTCCAGCCTTTTTGTGTTTTGTAACATTCGATACTCTTTGTTTGGTTCGTCGTTTTGATCTTTAACAAATTATACGTTATGTTTGCGGGCCGCCGCTGGCCATCCGTTTTTATTTCACATCGCATACACGCGCACACACACACACTTTGGTTAAGTTATATGTGTTCTATGCAGAAAATGTGCTGATGTGAGGTTTTTATAACTTATTTCCGTTTCGTGAACTTTTTATTGAGTTCGGAACACAGAACAAGTAATTTTTAGATGAACGAACGAGTCTTTATTTTCGATGCAGATGAGATATTGTGTTTCGATTGCGTTGCTGGAGTTTATTTGTTGGTGAGAATAATGATTGAAGGTTATTATTTTCAACAACTGTAGCTTATTCGTCGTTATTCCATTTTCGATTGAAATAAAAACGAATACAATTGATTGGTTCTCCTGTGTGGCTTAAATTTCATACAGGTCCTGCCATAAAGAGACAGTCTCCTTTATCGTTAAACCAGTTGATATATACTTGACTGCGCGAATTGTACAGAACCTGTGTAGTCTAAGTACTTACTGTCCAACATTTTTAGTTGTATGATGTTAGTTCTCCAACTCTATGAGTTGTTTGATGTACAGCTGGCGAAAATTCAGTGGCCAGGTCATGTCATGCGAAAGACACCGGACGACGCAGTCCGTATAACCTTTTTAGGTCGTCCACACGGGCATAGAAGGCGTGGTAGGCCCAAACTGGGGTGATGACGATTATGTGACCGCCTTGAAGACCGGAATATTTAATTGACAGATGAAGACCCTCGATCGTGAGCTATCAAATAAGGAAGTAGACGTACCTGACATATGACGTCTAGAACCTTTGCAGGTTTTGGTCAGTTTGGTTGAGGTGCCTCATGAATAAACTCATGAGTCATTTCATCCCTCTCGTCCATCTAGCTGAACTAGATTCAGAAAAGAATCAGTTTAAAGGTGAAACCATGAATGTGATTCACTCACTCTGAGTCAATTCACCTTGCTAATCTGGTATTCTCATCTCTAACTAGAGTTCCAGCGAATTCAGAGAATTCTAGATGAATTTCTTAAGCTTTCCAATGAAATTTGATGGAGAAATGGACATTGTTGTAAACAAACAGCATAAAATCGTATAAAACGGACGGATTGTAAGGAACGAGCGCTCTTTTGGTAGAAAACCGGCGTATAATAAAGTCACTAATTTTTTGGTTCGCAATAGCGTCCCTAAGAAAACCTTAAAAAAGCCGCGTTTTTCTACAGACATGCTGCTGACTAGTGTATTATAGTTACTACTTGTCAAAGTATTTGACACAACCTGCCTATTTCCTTTGTAGTGTAGGAGTTTGACGGAAGAGGGCGCTGGTGACAATCAGTAAATACGTTTAATAGAGCTTCTCATCACGATACGAGTTGTTAGCGATGTTACTAAAGAAAACCAAAAGTTTGTAACACTACTGTTTGATCGGTTTCAAAATGCCAGGTGTTGGACTAGCAGTAAAGCACATGGTTGTAGTCACTCAATAATTTCTCTCTTGCAAACACAAAACTGATTTATTTATTGCGGGAAGAGAAAAAAGGGTTGAAAAATATTCTCAACACCGCTAGCGACGTTACAGAAATCGCTCAAATACAACGATAACTGAACGACGCTTGTTTAGGTAAACAGGAAATCGATATAGACCGTTCGCGCGTTTCCTTCCTTGGTCGTTCTGCAAATAGGGGCTCTTCTGCATCGGATGTACGGCGTACACCGATAGCTAATCATAAACAGGGTAGTGTGTCAGCGTTGTTGTTGAGTGCGGCACTATTTATCAGCGTGGTTAAATTTGTCAACAGTTGTTCAATCATCGGATAGCGAAAAAAAAAAAACATGGAAGCAACTCACAGCGCATGTCGATCGATTAGACCCAGTTTAATGCTACAGATTGCTCAACATATTCGATCGGCAGCGTGTGGTGTGGAAGAGAAGATTTGCTTATCAAATTCGCAATACAGCCGGCAGCTTACCGGAGCTAACACGTTAGTACCTTTCGCATGTCCAAATAAAAGCAGTCTGCTCCAAACCAGACAGGGTAGCGCCGATTTATGCTACGCCATCGAATAGCAAACAGCCCCGCAAGCCCTCAACATCATGCCCCACAAGGGGCTGATCGTGGAAGGCGCATTTCACTGAGCGTGTGAACCGCGCGGAAGGTCGATTCTCTTGGGGGTCGATTCTAGTATGGGTAGAAACCGAAACTGAAATAATTCCTAAGTCACTCTGATCTATAAAAATGGCCGGCATATGTCTCTGGCCGCATTGTACGCGTCGCACGCTCGTAATGTGCGTTTTCTATGCGGTATGTTAGCCATACGAAATTTCGCAGCAGATTGCGCCGTGGATGGATGGATGGATGGATTGGAGGTTGTGCTGATTTGATATTCATCACAGTCATGCACATGTGTTACGCAATTCAAAGCGATCTTTATGTCCGACAATGGACCCCACACATACACACACACATGCACACACTTGCCATACGTTGAGTGGTCGTGTTGTTTTCTGCACGCCAGCATAATAAGCATAGCCATTTGGAAGGGCAAAGCAAAACATATCGTCACATTTGTGCTGACCCCACCAGGTCTTTCCCAGGAATAGAGCAGCGTTTGGATGCGCATGCAAAAAATGTACTACGCCATGTCAAGCGGGCGCAAAACATAGCGCAAATAATAGTGTGTAGTGTGTTTCGCTAGAAGAACTGTTGTGGATGTGATGTGCGTAGGAATGAGCTATGCGTAGGAAATAATGAGTCTTGCACGGAAGAAGAAAAACATTGTCTAGCAAATATGACTGTGAAGGGTGTGGTAGGATACGACACTCCAGCCGAATGGGGGCTATAGCTATAATTCTCGATCACGCGCATCTGGCTTTGTTTATTGCAGATCGTTTCAGTACAGTGCGTGACATAAGTTTGCGTGCGTTTTATTTTTTATTCAAAAGAATTGAATTGTTAAAATGGATTACTTTGGGAACAAAAACAGAAAACGGATTTTTTAAAACATTCCATCACATCTCTAATGATGAGCAATTGTACTCAGAGTTTTTACTAACAGGTTTCAAAATTCACGGCACATAGCAAGTATGATATTAAAATTATTGAAAAATTAAATAGACTTAAGGAAAGAAATTTATAGAAAAAATATTGATAAATTGATTAGAATTCCTGAACTTATTCAATGCAGAATTGCCAATTAATGCATCTCGTATTAAACATGCTTTGTTGCACCATTTGTAATCGTTCTTTAAATGATAGAAACTTGTATTTACAGCACGTGTCAAAAAAAAAACAACTTTGGGAAACTTTCTACTTTTGAGAGACAACAAATATATTATTTAAGAAAAACGTTCAAAATGTGCATTCTTGAAATTGAAGTATTTCATCAGAATTGAATTGAAATTGAAGAAGTAATCATCAGACATGTCCAACTCAAAAAAAGACATTGAAAAAATGTATTTTCCAATTTTTTTTAGATTTTAATTGTTTTAAAATTGTCTGAGGTAGCTTACAATTCTTTCTATTTCCCCAAAATATTTTTCATATATCTCAAACTGCTTCTATTATTTTTGTAGAAAAAAAAACAAAAACTCCCTATATTTATGCTAATCACTGTAGTTATGTTTCCCACAAGAACGTTAAGCATTCAGGCACGGTACAAAGCTAGGAATCGCTGTCGATCATCATTATTAATCTGCATATTTTGCTTTATTTCATTTCTAGCCTTGATTTGCGCCTGCTCCAGCAATATGGGAGACATATTGCTATAGTCAACACTAATTCATGAAACTCAAGCGTTTTTTTCTCTCTCCTTATAAATATAATAGTTGAATGCTTTTAGAATCTCATGGATTTAAAGTGATTAGTTTGTGTATATATGTCAAGTAAGAGAGATGATTTTATTTTAAAAAAATGCTTTACTGGTAGTTTTTTATAACTCTCATATGAAACACCGTGTGGTATGCCTTATGCATTGCTCCCGATTCTGTTCGTAACTAGTCGATAAATGGTAAAATAAGACGCAAAATGCTTAGTTTGTGTGCTAAAGCATGGCAGCGTCAATATCGAGTATGTATTTGCTCAATGATAAACTATGTTACGGTGATTAGCTATGTACACCGAACGGGTGAGGTGAGTTCGGACCTGGTTCGGTATCGACGCCTCAATGTCTGGTTATTAGAGGTGCTCGGAAGAAATTTCCAACGAATGTCATTGTACGTTATCTACTGCGTGTTATCGTTCAACCAATATCTGAATTATATCAAAAGCTCAATTTATATTAAAATTGATTTCGATGTAGTTTTGATTTTATCTCCATGTTTTAAAGACACTTTACATATTTCGGTGGCATTCAAACAAATTATTTGGGCTCATAACTAGTAGCTTTATCCAGCTTTTGACTCAGTATCTTCTCATATTAATAAAATGCTTATTGTAATATCTTTGACAGTCATTCGTGCAACATAAATTTAGATATTTCCTCTCAAGTCTTAAAGAAAAATTTGAACAACCTCCTCAGAGGCCACGACTGGTGGTGGTGGTGGTGGTGGTGGTGAACGAAAATAAACACAAACACAATTTCGGTTGCCCCTACATAGCCCGCTTTGACACTGCAGGAGATTTATTTTCCATTCTGATGCTGTCCCAAAATAACTCGCTCCAAACGGAGTGGCCAACGTGAACAACGCCATCAAATGACACGATTTGATTTCAAAACTGGGTTTTTCGCTACACCCGGTGTGTGTGTGTGTCAGTTTTTCCATTATTTGTCGCATTATTGCTGCTGTAGCTCCCTGTGCGCCGCGTGTGCTGTGCACACTGCACACAAGGTGACACTCTCGAAGGACAATTGTGCGGCTGTGCACGCATACTATCGTCGTTATGGCTTTCCTTTTGGACGCTTTGTGAATGAAAATGGGCCTCCCCATGAACGGAACCATGTCTCGGATGCGATTTTCCCTTCGCTTCGTATTATGAATGGGGTGGAACACCGTTGGGGTGCTTGGTTTTAGTTACGGTTCATTGGCGACTGTTACAGTCTGCGTGTGTTTGTGTCTATACCTGCTCATTCGCGGCAGTGTGTTTATTTTCAATGGGGGTTTCATTCAGAAATGTTTCGTTCGGTGAAGAAAGTCTCTCCGTCAAAGGGAGCCGCGAAAATGTCTACACCGAGAGCAAAATGGAAACTTAGCCTCCGGAACAAAAAGGAGCAACGAAAAGGAAACATTCCGTCCACTTCCATTTTCCGCTTTTGCTCTGCACTATCTCACTTTTTCTCGTTCATTTTTATGATGGTTCCCCTCTCTTCTGTTTCAGTTTTGTTGAAAACCATACTCATACAATCGCAAAACGGGCGCTCCTTTTTCAGAGATCGGAGGGGCAGAAAGCATTTCTGCAGCCAAGCCCCTCTACTTTAGGGTGTACCGCCGATGTTTAAGGACAAACGTTGCAGCAGTGTGTGTAAAGTTCATTCATAAAACGTTAAAGCAGTGTTCTATAACATTTTCATTCCGATTTCAGCTCTCGATTGATGCTTTGCTAGGCAGATTTTGTTCCATTCACAAACTTGTGGCTGTTTATTAAACATTTCAATTTCCATTCTTTATTGAAAGTTTTTTTTTACTTTTTGAGGGGAATTCCTTTATTACTTTACCTTCAATCCAATTAAAAAATCGATGTTTTAAATTTTTAATATTTTTATCATATAAATCCATGCTTTCAAAAGTTATTTTATTTTTGAAAAATCAAAATGAAGTCTAAATTGAATGTTTTTCAGAATAGTTGTTAAAAAAACTTCATCGAAATTGAGGAGCAATTGTGAAATAGATTCTAAATGTTTTGATACGCGACCCCAAAACTGCGCACTGCGCAGAACCCATTAGTATGTGTGCATGTCTGTTAGATTGGCGTTGGTGTCGGACTTACATCCTGCGACGATTACCAACACTAGCGTGTTGGAGCGTTTGGCATTGAACAGTTTGCCTCCAGTGAAAGATGGGCAACAGCACTGCGATGCTAGTATTAAGAAGTTCGCTACATAAATAGCAGAGCGTTGAATGAGATTTTATAGTCAACGGAAAAAGGTTAACGATTTTAAATTACTTAACTACGTTCCATCATAGTTTAATCGTGCTTCCTTTACTAAGCGGTTGCGAGTAATGCAAACGTCGCCATTTGCGCACAGCTGCAATGACGATCAAAGCTGTCAGCGATCCCATCGGCACCATTCCAGTCCAGTCCTCCGCTTCCCTTCCCTTCCCTCTCTTTCGCTGTTCATCCTTCGCTTCCTGATCGATTTCGCGCACGTCCGGGGCACGATCATCAACTGCGACGGAAACGGCACAAGTTTGCCCGTTCGCGTGGCGCAAATGTGGAGGAGGTGTAAAAACTGATCCGCACGGAATCGTATCGCGATGGTTGATGTTCGCCGTACGCGATCACTCAACCGAGCAACAAACAGGAAGCACCGAATGAATGAGTTTAAATTATGAATGAATGTGATGCAGTCACGGTTCTCTGGTTGTTTATTGTAACATTCGATATGGCGATATTTGGCCTCTAGTCTAACCGTTTACGTAGCAAAAATAGGCAGATTGTGTTTTAAGAATTAACATGTACAAAAAAATAGTTTATTTATAAACAAAGAAAGCTTTATACACTAAGATTACCCTTACATGTTTAGAACAAATATATACTGATGCCATCAAAATATCATTTTTCGAAAATTGGAGGAACATCTACTTCGTATTTCATATTTGTTTTATTACTTGCAGCAATGTTCTGCAATATTTATGGGATATCTTTTAAGTGTAATAGAAACGTAACAAAATAGTTTCTTCCAAAAAAGTTGATCTTCTAGAGGTAAAGATAGATATGATCTCCAATTTAAAACTACAGGAAACTATTAAACTGTGAAGACCCGCCAATGACATGCTATAAAATGTTAAAAGTTTTAGGAAGAATATCTCATAAAGTTTAATTGTTAAGTAATTTTGTGGTAGAAATATGATCGCAACTAAGTAAAAATAATCTTTACTGGCAAAATTAGTACATATCTGCATGGTCTTGATAAACTCGCACAAATGGCGAGATCTACGTAACGATGCAGAATATTTCTTGACATTTACTTTCACAGGAGCTTGTTTTCTTGTTCGGATAGGACTCTATTTGTTTCTTATAAAATGCTTTCGACAGGATGATTTGGGCATCAGTTGAATAGTTTGGAAACAAAATTTTGCTTCGCTGGGGAAATAACAGAGCTGGTGTCAGTCTTGACCCGAAAAGAGGTCTAGGAATGAATTGTCAAACAAAAATATATAATAAATCTATATTTTGAAGGTGTTGAGTAAATTTTAATCGAAAAATGATGCAGAAACCGGTCGAGAAAAGTCTTTTCCAAGTTGTGGAACGTATGATAAAGAGACAACTTTTTATTCAAACACAAAAATGTGGTTTTATTATTATTCATCAAGAGTACGACTAGAGAATACGGTCATAATTTAAAAAAAACATCAAGAAAACAAAGGTGTTTTTCGTTGTCACAGAATTGCTACACAATTTTACTTACTTTTTGTAGAACAAATCAATTTAAAAAACTGTATGAAATTGTAATCCTAAGAAATTCTCCCGTAATTGATTCATTAGACAAAACGGAAACGTTTAACCATTTTTTCCTTCTTCATTTCATTACAGTTTACAGATCTTGGCGTTGTAACGTCCATCGAAGCTAACCATAAACAAATCGAAAGTGCTCGAAAGGGACAGGAGGTGTGCATCAAAATTGAGCCCATACCAGGCGAAACGCCCAAAATGTTTGGCCGCCACTTTGAAGAAACCGATATGTTAGTTAGTAAGGTAAGTTGTAACGATACTTCATTGAATTTGCATTATACTTTATTTAGATCTGTTGTTTTTTTTTGTATCATAAAGGCGCCAAACTGTTTCGATTATTGTACTCTAAAGACGAAAGACCGATGAAATGTGTTTTAGATGCCTATTGGGTGGTTGTTGTTTAATGTTTTTGTGGGTTTTCGTGTTCTAATAATGCTTCTTGTGGAATCTATTTCGGTGAACCAACGGTTCTAATGCACTTTGCGGCTGCGTGTTGTTTATTTTAAGCCAAAGTGGCAATAGCATCATCCGCCCTGTTTTGCTAACGTTACCTACCTGCTCGCTATAGTTTTTACAGGCCCGCCAACCACATCAACAATATCCCCCTCATATGCTGCTGCTGCTGCGGCTAGAATTCAGGTTGGGAGTTTAATATTTGAAAAAGGGCAGCCTCATTAATGTGATGGCGGAAGTTAAAAATAACACACACATATTTTTTTTTTCAAAACCCCATCATTTCTCGATATGAAAATAACTTTTGTGTTGGCGAAAAATATGTATCGGTAGTAAAAATATGTCTAGTAGCGAAAACAGTAAACCAAAGTCAGATGCTGTCGATGTGGAGGTAGACGGTACATTTTTGACAATATCTTTAGCAAATAGTTCTTATGTGTACTTTCTCAATTGTATTCTATTTCATTTGAGAATATTGAATATAGAATGACAAACTTTGTTACAACAAGAACAGAAAATGGACCTATAATATTAATTAATTAATTCTCACCAGGAAGATCTTAATACGCATAAACCTCATATTGGATGCACTCGAATGTTTGATGACGTAAATAGCATGTTGCACCATCGACTGACGTCATCCGAGGATGCGTTGTTTAAGCTAGGATATTAGGTCAGGCCACTAACAGACGTCACCGGCATGACTAACCAAATTAGGTCATCGACGCCTTTGGTCGTTGCCTTCGCAATGGCTAGCCCTTTGAATGAATTATCCTTTTGCAACAAGTTTTATGTATTACAGTTTATTTTAATATAGTGTTTTGATCCCTCACTATATGTTTAACAATAATATGCTGTTTCTGCTATACGTATGGAGTTATTTCTGGGGTGCTATAAAAATTCATTTATATCTGATATGTATGAAATCTGTTTTCCAACTTTCTCAGATCATAAATAACTTTCGCTGTTTGGTTTATGATACTAACGAACCCTATTATCGATATTGCTATAATATACGCTCACACCTACCTTATCAATATACTGGTTGGAGTAGGTTTTTATTCAAATATACGATTTGGTTTGTTATCGAGATTTATTATGTATCAAGCAATCGGCGTATTAGGACTAGAACTAGAGTTATTAAATTGTTTGACCTAAAGTAAAAAATACGAGCAAATATTCAATTTGCAAAATATTTCAAAAACAGGATCATTATATTAATGGCTTTTTTAATATAATATGTTTCTAAATAAAAAACATAATAAAGAAAGGTTTTTTTTATTAAATTTATATTAAAATGGACCCGTTCAGATTGAATAATCGCGCTAATTAAAGTGCCTCAATTGCACGTCGAAATAATAAATAAAAGCAACTGTTTTCTATCTCATCCACTATCATACGTAACCGTACCTTACGCTTTTGCGATTATCGATCCAACCAATGACGTCATCATTGGCGTTCGCTGACGTTTTGTTGCTTCCATAAAGTTATTTTGATGGTTCTTTGTTCTTTCGCACGTGCAAAAAAGAAAAACCTACCCACCAACACCGACCGTGGTGCTTTTGCTGATGGTATTCAAAACCAACCAACAATTCCAAGATGGTTTGGGAAAAATAATACTTTGCTTCCTTCTGCTTTTGTTCTCACGTTGAGTGGAATAAATTTTCGACTATGAATTTACTTGACAAAACCCTTATACCAATGAAGCAGCATACCCTTTGAAATCTATTTATATTCTTATCAAAAGAAAAGTTATACTGAAGAAATAACGTGCTATAAAGTGGCAAACACCACCAACGCAACCTTTAAAGCATATCAGGAATAAATCAATACTCGAGAGTGGGAACATAACGGTGTGGGGGTAAGGGTGTGTATGAGTTTTTTTTCTCTCTTGCGTTTCAATTTACCTTTCAACTATGACGTCAATCGCAACCTAAACAACGGCGTACCACCACACGGGTACATTGATCTCCGCCAACAGCTGCCATGCGCAGTGTCCTAGTGAGGAAGGACGTTAAACAGGGGCTTGGCAGTCCGTAGTGTCGTTGTGCCTGCCCCAAACGAGGCGATGCCATGCATATACGTTGCTTCTTTATTCATATACAATTTTTTGGTTATATTTATAATTGTATAACTTCTTAAGCATGTATGTTAGTGTTCAGAATATTGTGACAGACATCATAAACTGTTAAAAGAACATAAAGTTATAAAGAAGTAAAGATTATAAAGTTCCTAAACCAACAGCCAATATCGATAAATGTTGAGATATTGGTAAATAGTTATATAAACAACACGATTTTTGAACTGATGTTTAAGAAATCAAATTGTTAAGCTTTCAATACGGATAGAATACAAACCAAGCTTATATTTATTTTTCCCTCTAAAGTTATTTTAACTCTCTGTCTAATGTTAGAACAATTTCTTCTCTAAATTGTTTACTGACGATTGTCTAACTTTTTTTAATTGTTATCTGAGATCTTGGGAAAATTAGGACCTGACCTTGCTTTATAACTTTAGTGCCCAGACTCTTGTATTTTTAGAAAATATTTTTTTTACAACTCAATTAGATCGTACATCATATTGACTATTGTTCAGCGTGTTTTAATATGGTTCACAATATTGCCATTGACGTCACTGTTCATAATTCCAATTAGCATAGCTTCGCGAATTAAAAGTTTTATGCTGCTCTTGAAATCATGTTATTTTAAATAATACAACTTAAATTCTATCTCTGATGGTGCCTTATCTGTTCCTACGTCATGATTCTTGTTTAGTCCGGTTATGTAATTAGTAAACTATACCTTCAGGGAACACGTACTTCTCCCAGCTGCAATTAGTTGTTTTTAACTTAATTGATTTTTTGTTTTCATCACGATGGCCTGACTTTCGGCTTAATTATTTTGTTATCTAAAAAACATCCCTCAACTTGGATGTCTTTTCTATAACTTTTCCCTAATGCTAGGACATATTTCATCTTTTATTGTATATTAAACAATTATATTAGGACTTACGTTCTTAAGTTTCATTTTGTTTCAATTCATGCATTTTGCTTTTTGAAAGCTTCGGTTTTCCTGTACTTTTGTATGAACCAAATGTTAGCAATAATTTGTTTTCATTACTGGTAAAATTTTTCGATTGCTTTTATTCCCATATCTGGTTAAAATATTTGAAAGTATTCTCCATATATATTTTTGGG
Organism: Anopheles minimus; assembly: GCA_000349025.1. Lineage (NCBI taxonomy): Eukaryota > Metazoa > Arthropoda > Insecta > Diptera > Culicidae > Anopheles > Anopheles minimus. The sequence continues at coordinate 10,134,639 of KB664165.1, read as the reverse complement.
TGCTTGTTGTTTTCGAGGGTATATCGTTTGTATTGAATATAACACTTACAAGCAATTATATTTCTACTGGGATCATTTGTATTAAAACAAACACTAGATTTGAAGAGTGCTTCACTAGCTATCATATCAATTCATTTTGCAGGACTTCAATTGAAGTTGTTGGCCTTGTTGCGTACCCTCGAGCGTGCGTACGTGATGGAATGAATGAATATTATTATAGAAGATACTACAAACGAGCAAATGCATTCAGTGAATATTTAATTACAATCAACTGTAATCGTGAAACCAAAGATGGAGTCTCTATAGAGGTCGAGTGAAATCAAGTGAAGGATTTATTCATCTACTCTAAGATTTCCTTTTGTGGGTTAGACTAATCGTTACGATGATTGGGGTGAAGTGGTTTTAGAGAGACATATTGACATAGGCATCATCTCTGAAACTAAGTGGTTTAATAGACGCTAAACTCTTTATTAAGTGAGTTCGATAGAGGATACATGCAGTAGAATAACTTTGATCGACATCTTGCCATTTCAGACCGATTGGATTGTGTCAGATATCTTAATATGTTGACAATTTATTTAAACTAATTGTGCTATAGGGGGTTTTACAACAATATACAATGTTTATGATTTAATAGCTTCGTTTCATATTCCCTATTGTGGAAAAAAACATTGAAATGTACGCTAATGCGTATGTCAAACAACACCAGCCCCCCGTTAAAAGTCCGCACCGATTCATCCATTGACGTCATTGTTGACCTAATTCCATCCCAGCAAATTGAAGGTTGGGGTGCCCACTTCCGCAGGGTGGGTGGGTGTGCGCTATCCTGTGGGATAGCATTCCCAGCCTCTCGTCTCTTTCAAGGCCGTATCCTGCAAGCTCAACACGGAAACAGTATGGCCATTGCCACCGGGGAGGATATTCTCCAGATCCAGTATTGCCAGCTTTTTTTATGTGCACCAGGAAGAAGGGGGCTCGTTTGATATAACGGGCCTGTCACACCAGGAGGCCGGATTGGTGAGCTCAACGCTAAAAATATCTCGAAAGCCTCGGTTGTTTTGCCGATTTTCTCAAGGTTCTGGCTGTGGTAGGCTCTTGTACGATTCCCAAACTGGACCCACCCCAAGTGCCCGTTAGTAACGGCACATATATCGCCTATCCAGGACCAGTTTCAGCAATCTCCCCGTCTTCACTTTTGTGCTAAAAATAGCCTGACCTGTTGTACATTATCCACAGAGTATCCCATCCCGGTTTTGCTTATATTCCAAGATAATAATTGTGTGTGTAGGGAAACAGATAGCAAAAGCACATACCTCCCAACCTGGAACACTCGCATGGGGATGGAATTTTCATTCATATATTCGCCCAACAAAGTTTATATACACTAGGTAGTTGAAACTTTTTTGTTCCCCTAAAAATAATGAATGTTCCTGCGGTTAAAAGTGCTTGTAAACGTTTTTTTTTTATATCAACTGTACCTAATTGCACCACCTATAAATAGCTCGTTATATTCCACAGAAAACAGATTTCAATGTAAAGCTCACCAAGGCAATGGTTCCATGCCGACAACATTCATTCAGCATGAAGCAGGCGTCAAAGAAATGTGCAGCCGTCGTATCCCAGTGACCTACTTTCCCAGGCACGCTTCCCAGGATGTTATCGATTTTTCGAAAACCCGAGCGCATTCGCATCACGACCCACTTCCCAGTTCCCGTTTTCGGGACTCGGCTTCCCACCGAGCGTAGTACATAATCCCATCAGGCTGGATCGCTGTGTGTACACTCCTCGAGGATTTTTGTCTCTTTCCGTTCAACCTTTTGTACGCATCGCTTGTCGCCGTTGTGTAGCTGGCTGCTATACTCAAACTTCGCGCCTACTCCGGGTCTACTAACGGGGCTCGGGTCGGTTTCCGAGCTGGTAGAAACTGGCTGGCCGTAGTGTTTCACCATTTCCCTACCACAAATAATAAGCTCAGCGATCAAGAACGCAGCAACATTCAGGAGGTAGCGTTGCTTTTTGCTGGTGGGCTTGGTTCTATTTATTTATCTTCAGCCACCCGAAACGATAGCGCCAGCCTGAACATTATGTACACGCGCGCGGGCATCCATGTACAGCCCTCGTGCGGGGCTGTGTTATGTGTTTATCGTACCGAGCATGTTTTTTTTTGTCTCTCAAGGATACATGACCCCGGCGATTCGACGAGGTGTTGCTACGGAATGGAAACGCGTGCATGGGGTTTTTGGGTGGAATGTTTTGTGGATTACAATTTGTGACGTCGAACATAACGATTTCCTGCCGGTGGTGGTAGTGGTTGGGTGAGAAATTTGGGCAAAAGCTTTCCCAGGTTATCACACCCCAGAAACAGCGTGATGACGTCAATGGCGTTGCCAGCTTTTCGACCCAATTTATACTGCCGGATCCGCAAGCAGGAGCTGGGTTTTGTTCTTTTTGGGGCTGGAAATTGGTATTAAAATTAGATTTTGTATGACAACGTCGCTGTCTTTCTATCACGCAGAATTACGTGGCACTAATTATAGTTGGCGAACAGTTGGTTTGTTTTGTAAGTTATTATTGTTAGCTTGGCGACTGTTTTGCCGAACAGTTAACGATTGTTTAATTATACGCTGTTTTGGGAATGTGGTATACATTCCCCTTAATTTGGTATTTAATGGTATACATTCCTTCCATTGTATTATTATGTTTGTGTGACAATTGTATTAATATTTTTAAAAAAGAACGTCTTTTAATTATTTTATTTTTGTTCTGTTTTCATCTTAAAAATATACTTATCAATAGATGTATAAAACTGCGCTAAAATGCTTCATAATAAAATACAATCAAAATGTTATCCTTAAAGCCCCCTATTTACTGTATCATGCGGAAGTATAAAGTGCCTTTTTCCGTTCAAGGGCAGCACTTGCGCATGAAAGGGCAATCGATAAAATTTTGTCAATGAATACGTGGCCTTTAACGTGTCTTCACTATTTCATTAATGGTTGCATGCATTTATAAACCTTAAATGATCAATGTCTTATTTGTCCTGTTTTTTTTTTTGCTTTTTCTTTCTTTTCCAGATTTCCCGTCAAAGTATCGATGCGTGCAAGGACTACTTCCGGGACGATCTTTTAAAATCCGACTGGACGCTAATGGTGGAACTCAAGAAGACCTTCCAGATATTGTAGATTGGGGTGTTTTTTAAAATGATTTTTCTTTTGTATGTCAATTTTGTTTGATCGGTTTTAAATGTTCAGTTTGATTTTGCTACCCTCTCTTCACTTGCTGTATTACGAACACACACGGACAAAATTATAATACTTTTGATACTGATTAAGCAATTGGTTCACAGAGAAAAAACAAGTCATGCATTGTTCAACGCTAGTCCCTCCTAAGTGTTCACGTGTGTATGTGTGTCGAGTATAGTTTAATGATTATTTTAATATCAATCAGCTTTAAGTTTTCATGATTTTTATTTAAATTCTGCATGTCCATTTCAGGCACTTTTAATTTAAAAAAGAAAACTTCTCAATGTTATTCCATATTTGCACAAATCCCATCAACAGTAATGTGAAACTGCAATAATAACAATCTCTGTGTGGGGATCGGTGCTGTACTATCGAACGGGGTCTGCACACTTGTAAACAGCAAAAGTGGGAGTATATGGTATGCCAAAACTGACGTTTACTTTTCACGAAACAAAACTAAACGGGCAGCAAAATATTGTCATTGAAAAGCGATTTGCATCGAGAAGAATTTATGAAGTTCGTTTGCTCTGGCGGGTTTTAACAGTGCAAAGTCTTACCTGGTTTGCAAAACATATAAAGTCGTGTAAATTTATATCGGCAGGTATTTAATTCATGAAGAAAAAGGAAGAAATGTATCTAAATTCTGCGAACTCGCCAGGTAAGTAGTCCTTTAGATTAATTTCAGTGTAGAGCGTACCGTGTAGCAATATCACAACTGGCTTGTTAAAACTATAGTATCTTGTTTCTTATAAGAGCGAGATTAACTAGCTCTTTATTATTATGAGACCTTGAATAGCGTGAAACATTCATACACCCTCTCTCAGCCTGTGCTGTTACTGCGCGTCCCGACTCGTTCGTGCTCTGGCTGGACGGTAATCAATTTGTGCTTTGAACGTAGGTCGATTTGAAATGATCGATTTACCCGAAGCTGTTGTCGACGGATGGCATGGAGAGTATGCGTGCAAATGCTCTGGGCGGCAGTCGGTTATTTTGGGATTTCTTAGAATGGGCGAAATTCCAGTGTTGTTGAAGGCTTAAACAAACATCAAGTCCAGCCACGGAGGAGAATCGTTAGTTAGTTAGACGAATTGTTATACTTATTCTGAGTTTACGTGGGTGCTTAAATTCGACTAAATATAATGACTGGCCGACAAAGTTTGCGATTATTTTGTATGATTAAGTAAACCATTTATTCGTTTGACAAAGAGAGAGAGAGAGGAGTACAGTGGAATTTGTGGTATTTAGTAGACCTAATGCGATGATACAGCCTTGATGCATTATTGCTGATATAATTCTATTCCGACCTTGACAGATAAGTAATCGCACCATTGAAGTTGTTCGAAATTTCACTTATCTTGGGTGGAAATCGAAGACAAAATAGCCCTAGTACTATCATACCTCTCTGAGGCGTGTACTCTACTCATTCATGTCCATAATCTACTATTAAAATCATAAATCTCTGAGGATTAAGGAATCGCCATTAGATTTATAAATCTTTTTAGGGTTGAGGCATGAATTGAATAACTAAAGGATGACGATGAATATGAATTACTCTTTGCAAAATATTTCTTGTGTTTGGATAGGAGTACTATTGTGCTACAGAATTCAATAAACCCAGTTCGAAAAATCTTAATACATCGTTCATCACTATTCCCCAGCTTTTCCCAGTGCAGGAACAAGCCTCAAGGAGTCTCCAAGAAGAATGGATATTTGAAGATCTAACGAGCTCTTAGGGTCGTCCGAAGCAGTCCGATGGTTGAGAAGATAGCGGCGCTGGTTTTAAACGGCAGGACCGGGGTTTGATTCCCATCTGGACCGTTCTTCCGTAGTGAGTGAGAACTGACTATCGAACTACGTGGTCATGACCGAGTAGGTCGTTACGTCAAAGAAGAAGATGTGCCCTAAAATGAAGAGTATGTGGAATTGAAGCTTGAACAGGTAGATTTTAGGAATGTAACAGAGAGCCCTTAACGTCCATTTATCTTCATTGATTTCGGCGTCTACTGTCGTTGCTTTACTTGATGCATTTATGAGTCTCCCAACCGACCGCAATTTTGATGGTCTCCGTCTATTCCGCCCCTACCGTTAGATCCACCACTGACTCTACATTAAGAGGCATGGCCTAGTCTATTCTTGTTGGTTCAACTACCATTTCCATTATGCCTTACTTTACCATTCACATTATCGCCACTATCTCACAGGGCTAGAGATTTTTATATAATAAAGCATAAACCATAGGCAATAGTTAATTATTAACGACAACGATATCTTGCCCTAAATGAACACCGGCCAACTTCCCAACATCGAGCGCACGCAGCAAATCCGCACAAAGCGACCCGGTCAGCAACAACACCAACCACCCTGTTCACCATTCGCGACTTAACCGGCTTGCGCAAAGCTTTACGCGCCCGCGCATACCGAAGCGTACTTGTCGCGCTTCCGGTCGAGTGTTAAATTCCAGCCCCGCACGGGTCGAAATTCTAGCAATCGCAGCAGCAACAACAATTGAATGCGAAAGCGCATCCGGTATTGATTTTTGTTTCCTTCCCAGCGTGGTGATGTGATGCGTGCTTCCGTCGTGTCGGGGCACCATGGCCGCCGGTCAGCAAGTTCCATCATACACCATCTAGTTCGACCCTTTTTTGTTGTTGTTGCTATTATTACTTCGGCAATGGTGATGTCACCGTACGCGAACACAACGTTCGGGGGGTCGTGGAGCACGTGGGGCGCACAGCGGTGCAGTTAAAATTGTCATAATTTTTAGGGCAAGCGGTATTGGTGGATTTTTGTGTTTACTCAACGATCACAAAACAATGATATGTTCATAGCTCAACGATATGAAATAAATGAAAGTAACTGTTCTAAGATAGCTGCATCATAGAGCTTGTTTTAGCTCCTACAACTACAGCAATTCCTCATGTGTGTGGAGTAAAACTAAAGGGCATGTCTGATATTTTACCTCCACGATGAAGATCCAACAAAACCGTCCTTCATAACGATCAGTAATGCACACAAACACGTCATCAACGACTGCTAATTCACAGGTGGCGCATTGACAGAGAAATTGGTATAATTCCTTCAAAATATTAAATTTCTAATGTGTTCTCCGTTCATGTGCATATACAGGGGTTGTGCGAGACAAATTTGATAGTTACGATTCTATTCATCGAAAGCTAAAAACGTGTATAAACAGTGAAACAAATCAAGTGAATTGAACAAGCGGAATACGCCTGAAGTGTGATAAAGAATTCCATGCGAATTGATGACTCGCGCCGGATCACCGAATTGGGACCCATGAATACCTTGAAAACGATCCGGAATGAGATGGAAAACTTCAAGAGGAACTTTGAGGAAGTTGCAAGAAGAATGCACCCAGCCAGACCATTGTATTGCGTTCGTACGGATTCAGAAAGCCCTTGTCTGGAGTGGAAAAAGACCTCAGGATTAATGTGGATGGGTATATCAGGCTTCTGAAAACTGTCGTAAGCCTTGAACTATACCAGTGACCAATATGTGTAGCAGTAAGATTCGGAAAATGCTCAAAATGGTTGTCAAATCATCAAAATAGTTGTGTCTATGATGTGTGTGGCCCTGCCACTCTCCGGACCTGAACATTTTGGACTATAAGCTTTGGGGCAAATTTGAGAGAGATACCAATAGATTGTCCAGCTACACCAAAGTAGAATTTCTCACAAAAAATTATTGCATTTTCGCACCTTTCGTAGGGACACGGTTGCCAGGCTTTGCCAGGTTCCGGAGCTGGATTGTGGATGATGATTTCAATAAATAGCTTGGTAAGTTACTATTCCTGTAAAAACATTGATCTCAATCATAGTCCTTAGGCAACTGTCAAATTTACCTTGAACACCCTGTAAGCTATAAAGCCACCGTTCAGATTAAACTCAAGGCAAGGACGTCAACGGCACGTACGCAGCCACTCCTAGTATCCCATCCAGAAAAAGGTGCCACTAGCGCAGCCACTCTCGATAAGTGAAGCATTTTCCTGTGAGAGTGGCTGTGTACGTCCCACCGGAACCTATCCCTAGGAAAAGGCATACCTGTAAAAGTGCGAAATGAGCGCACAGCTCACTAAAGTGTGTGTTTGTGCGCGTTTTCGCACAGTCCACTCAATTGTGCGAATTTACCCCGAACGCCAGTGTGAACGTAGCTGGGTCGTACGCGTGTCCAAACCCACATTGCGTCGTAGTGTGTGGACTGTTCACGGTTGGAAAAATGGCGTCGCATCCTACGCATTCGCTCCAGATGTAACAAGAGCATGCGAAGTGAAAGTCCCTCCCGGGCCGGTCGGGGCTACCAATGTTGTGTAGGTGCCCATATAGTTACCAGAAATGCAGTCGATGCAGGCTCTTCGTCTCTTATACCGTTGATACTGTACCGCTCGTTACCGGGAATAAAAGTTTCCATGTTGAGTGTTAAGTGTGTGCCGTATTGTTTTGGGAAGTTTGCCAACATGTGCCAATTACACTACGATAGATACTGTTGCAACATAATATTGTTTTAAAGATCATGTAAAAAAAAACAACTTTGAAGATCTACTCTTTGCAAATTTCAAAAACACCTCCCAACAGACAGACAGTTGGAATAGTAATTATTATCTTTTAGTAGCACAACGTAGTATGTATGCCACCGTCCATTGTTTTTGCATCAATGGCCAGTGGCGGATTTAACGGTAAGCGGTTCAAAGCGGCCACGAGAAGCCTCGAATGTCGATCAATGTGTTTTTGAAGCCGTAGCAAATTACCGTATCATATTTTTAGCAAGAAAATAGTAACAATAGGAATGAAACAGGAGTGAAAAAGAATGACAGCATTTCACCACACACTAACGAAGGTTTAACGAATTTGTATAGACATATTCTAAACATTTCTCAACAATGAAACAATATTGAAAAATTTGATCACAATTCCAATGACGGACAAAATTGATTAAAAAATACAATTAATGATGAATAATTTGCCAGTAGAAAATCTAGAAGAAAAAAATCATCTAGTAAATAGCTTCAATGATTAGGCTTTAGTTTTGTTTCTACAGTCTGATAGTTATGATAGCTGTATGATAGCTACAGGCACGTGGCTATGCTCGCTCTTATTCATAGAATTCTGGTATGAAAAAGAGCTCTGAGTGTTTTACTCTTCTTGGTCCGGTATTGATTGATTGAGATATAATCAGTTGTTGATTTTTCCCTCTGGACATTGTTTTTACAGTGCATAGTGTACCATTATATTAATGGAGTACACAAAACGAATTAAATGGTTCCATTAGAACATCCGCAAACCATTCGTCGAAATGGGTACAGCTGGAATGGACATTCTCCATAATAAATTGTATTATTCATCCTGAAGCATTACTCTCAATGGACGATGAGCTTGCTAAGGCCAGAAAGAAAAGCTTCAAATAGCAATCGAGTCCATAGGCAACGAAAAGTTTATTACGTGAAGGAATGCTATAATGGAATCCTTTGACAGAATTGTGGATAAGAACTACCGAAGTCTTCCTAGAACTACACACTTCACCATAGCAGTTTTTGTCTGTCGCCTTAGAAAGTACTAATCTCGGATTAGAACCTATAGTGCTTTTGTGAAGAAAAAAACAAAACAAATATGAAAAAAATAACATGGAAAGACGTAAAATTATATTTCACACAAATCATACACACAATGTTTGTATAAATCACTCAAGGACTTTAAGTAAATCCAAAAAGCAGGTGTCCATATAGTTATGGTACGCACTGTATAACATACTAACATAGCATACTGCTAATATAGTTGATGGTTTTGAACAGTAAGACTGTCTATAGAAAAAAAAACCTAAATGTCTTTTACAAAAGCACTGATGTTTAATCAAATTAGTCATGTTTGTAGAATGTATTCAAAATCAAGTATTGTAAAATATGGCAAACCATAAGCACTGGGTGTGGGCCACGTTCTGTTTCCCGCTTAGTGCCTCCTCAAGTGTTAATCCACCACCCCCTTCGTACCCTTCTACAAAATCCGGGCCTTTTGTATAAAAACCCGTCACGATTGAAATGGACGTATGATGATGGCGTTGCATCCGGTCGGTACGGCGGTCACTTTTCGGTCACCTTTGTAGAACGAGGTGACACATTCCCGTGCACGGAATGGTTAATTGTGGCACGCTGCAACGAGATGCGTGCGTGCGTTTTGTTTAACTTCCCCCCAAACGTAAACGGTACCGTGTGTTGACTCACCGCTAATTCCAGATTACGATTTTTAACCGGTGTGTCTTATTAGGAAGATATATTATAGGTAAGAAAGAATTTGCCATGTTTGAAATGGAAAGATATATCCCCGTGCCGCGAAGTTGGATCATTAAAACAAGTTGGTTTTCAGATGAATGATTTTAATTAATCACTGTCCGGGCAGAATAGATTCTTCAGTCCGGCCTTATCTGGGTCTCTTTTTCAAGTGCAAAAATCTGTCCTCTGTCGGTAGCCTGTTGCCAGTTGTGTCTCTTTCTCGTGTGGGTTTTTTTTCGTGCTCCTTTACATTTGTCTGTATATATTAAGTACAAAAAATTGGAAAAACCTTAACTAATTAATTCCACTGACTCTTTTCTTTGTAGCTGCAATTGCCCTCACGATCCTGATGATGGTGATGAGATAGAACCGCCTATAAATGGACATTGGAAGGATACTCTAGGAATTCGCCTGACAAGCTCGTTGAAATATTCAAACTTTAATGTTTTATTCTGTCCTGGAAATCTGAGGAGATGGCCATCATCAACTGGTAGATCATTACCAAGAAAACGTACTCAGGACATTGCTCAAGCCTAGTGAACACCCGGGAGATGCTCGATTCCGTAGGGCATTCTTCGATCTCACATCTTAAACATAATTTCAACCAGCCTCAACCCTGCGTTGGTGTATAAGGTGGGACGGTATCATCAGCTACCCGTACCCAACCCGCCGGATAAAGCAGTCGCGATCATTAAAGCTATCGGCGGATTATTATTTGCTGCAAGCTGTTCCCGTTGGCGTCGTTCGGCATCGCTCACGAAAAAAAACTGATCCCAAATAATACGCAGAAAGGAACACGGGCACGCACGGAAGGGCAAGAGCAACAACATGACGGCAAAAAAAAACCGAAAAAAAAGAAACGGATTTCGGATCGGAAACCAGAAGCAGTGAGAGAAACATGAGATATCAAAACATTCGTTTGGACGCGCGGCGTGGATGTTTGGAATCTCATTTGCATGCAACATTGTTGCACGATGATTTACAAGCCTCCGCAGCAACGCACGGTGCAGCTTATTTGGCCGCTATTTTGCGCGGGCATGCGCATCGTTTTAATCTCCGCTTGGTTGCGCGAACGCGACGCGTCGACCACGCAACCAGCATCACAACGCTGTCAACCGAACGGCGCGTTGTTATGCATGCGGAGGATATTCGTACCCAAGCCGCTTACACCTGAACGATGGAGACAGGAAGAGATGAGAAGGAGGTTGATATTTTGCTTCTTCCCTGGTTCGCACTTTTCGAGCCTGTAATCCTTCAATAGGAAGTAATGGATGTTGGGGAACAAACTTCGGGCAGGCAGTTTTGGAGGCTTGGCCTGGAAGGGGGCTTGCCAATTCCAGATGTTCCGTATATCATATTCCAATTTTCGCTCGACCGGTTTCACGTGCAGCGAATGCAGTGCACTGTACAATTATCAAGCTCGCCATCATAAAAAAGTCATTTGGGATTATGATGGCATTTTAGGGAGAGTTTGTTGGAATGTCTTGATAAGTGGAGTGCACGGGAAGAGCTATGGAAAGGGATGGATTCCTTTCCAGCTATCAGCTCCCCAGCGGTGTCGTGGAGTGCTATAACTTCACATCCTCTAAGAATCCACTGCCAAAGTAGAGCTGGCGCTGAGTACGTATGTCGTCGAAGTGCTACATCCAAAGATCCGGGTTCAATACCTGGACAGCTCTACGTTAACAACCTAGCGACGCACTTTCTTGGGTCGCGAATACCGAATATATTGAGCCTCGATGTCTTCCTCTTCTATGTCACTACAACCTCTTGGAGAGGTCTTGGCTTTCCATTTCAGGCTTCTGAATGTTTTGAACTTGAATTTACATTGTCATACGTACATTCAAGATAGAACTTCCACATGATAGAATTGGCACCATATTTGGACCAATTACAATCCCATCTGGACTGTCTCTCCGTACGCAGAGTTCCTATGATATGGGAAAATAAAGCAAAGGACCTCCAGAGATATGTTACGATAGATTTAAGCCTCAGGCAGATTGTGTAAGTGACTGCACTGAAGTCAATTGTCTTAGATCGTTGTATCTTAGTCTCGCCCGCATCCCGTTGGAACATGCGTGTGTTGTCTAGAATCCCTGCATCTACTTCCTGAATCACTAGAGCCAAACATGTTTGACACTTCTTCAGTAAAATCATTATAAGACATCTGTGAAGCCCTCTCCCAACCTATATTAAGGCGTAATGGGGGTCAAGCAGTATTTGAGCAGTAGTACAATGAGCTTTTACTGTCCGAACTCGGTGCTTTGTAAAGGAAGCAATAGCTCATACATATAAGTCTATCAGAAGCTGACAAAAACCTCTTAACAACGTTTGATGATCTGATCTGAATGATTTGTGTTTATTCCAGCAAAGAGATTGGCCAGACATGACCCTATCAGTATCTTAAAACTAAAGCTTAATGAACCAAAGAGAACGACGACAGAAGCACAAGAGTTAACATAACTTTAGTCAAAATTAATAGATTGGTGCCAGTCAAACAACACATAACGCAAAGAGAGAGCGTTAAGAGTCGTTCTCGCTGTATGCACGTCTTCTAAGGTCTGTTCTTAGTGGTCTGCAGTTAAGGGAGCATTCTAGGAGGGACATTTATGTTTAGATCTAGTCATGGAGATGAGGTGCATCTATCTCACCGACGAGTAGCTTAGACATAAAGATGCACTAGGCATTGTCGCGTCTCCTAGCGAGTGTTTCTAAGCCAAACAACAAACAACGAGTATGGTACGAAAGACGACAATGCGCCACGGAGTGAAGTGCACTAGACGAAGTACACCAAACAGTAGAACTGAACTCAAGAACGGAACGAGCATAGGATTTATACCATTTTGTGACTTCTACCATAATATCGCCAGAGTTAGCGATAAATTCACACACTATGCCAAGTACCTATCGATCAGAGTTTAATCTTTAGAGGATTTCTTAACATCAGCTTCCAGTTTGAAGTCTTCAAACTGTTTCAACTGCTCCAAACTGCCCTTACGATCGTGTATCCCACCATTAGACACTCTTATTAAGCGCTCCTACTAGAATCTCTAGCGAAAGTGCATTACACTGGGGATGGAAAAACAATTTTTCCCCGAAGAAGGGAAAATGTTTGCAACTCGACGGGAACTTCTTGGTGTGTGTGTGTGCACGCCCGTCTATGTATGTGTGCATCTCGCGTACAGGGCAGAAGGGGAAACCGAAACTTATTTTTGTTTATGAAGTAATGAGAAGTAAAAATAGATGCCACTTTTTCTCAATCAAAATTTCACCCCAGTTTGCGTTTTTGCAAAGATAGGGGGGGGGAGGTTCTTCGGTTCCTCACACACACACACACACACGGAAAGAAAAACACTGCTCGTTGCCAAGAAGCTAAACAGAACGCCAGCAATCTGCATCTCAATGGGGGAATGGGGCAAGCATAACACTTCTGCCCAGATGGACACATACACGCGAAGGTGTGCCTGCCATCATCATCATCATGTACATCGTCAACGGTTGCATTTCTTTGCTGGGCGATGATGTTAAGATTGCCATTGAATATTTGGAACTGTTTTGAAGAACGAGCCCCCCATATTGGTAAGGGTGTGGTTCGATCTACTCTTTTGCTACTGAACCTTCAATTTAAACTGATAACAGATAAGCGATTTGGTTTTTCCCAATTATTATGATTCTGCATAAATCATTCCATTCAACATCAGCTAAGCGCAAGATATCGCTCTCATTGGGAATGACGTTTATATGCGTACACGCAAATTTTTCCACCCAAAACGCCCCGTCTTCTTCTCAATCACACAAACGAATGCTTACTGATAAACTGATAGTGCGGTCAGATAGTGCGGCACACGTCCCCTCTGTTCCCTCCCCCCCCCCCCCTGTTGGTCCATCATGAATCACGTACGGTTGAATTGGCCTCCCTCCAGATAAGAGTGCCTGGCTCGAGGGGGTAGAGAGTTAATTAAACGACTGCATTTCCTTTCCCGCACCGTCGGCGACAACCGATTTCCGGCCAACAACCTGGCTCCCTCGGTCACCTCGTCACCATTCGGTTGTTGTTTTTTTACCCCCCCCCCCCTCCCCTTATCGCGCCCCTTTATTATCACTACCGATGGGATGGGGTTTTGGTGGGGGGAGGCGACGTGTGGGGACGGATCTGGTTTGTTGTTCTTTTAAGTGCACCTTCCCGAATGGGCTCAATTAAAGCTCGAGCAATCACCTTGCGATAAACGGAGAGACACCGTTGTAGGAATACGCAGGGCCAGATGGTGCCGTGTGTCGGCGCACTGGTGTTTGCATGAATTGGTGTTGCTGGTCAATGGGAGTTAGCTAACCATTAGATTGGTGTAGTGTTGGGTAAATCTGATTCAGATTCATAAATCTGAATGAATCTTTGAACTGAATGAATGACTCTGAATCTCTATTATAAAGATTCATGAATCCCCAAAGATTCATGAATACCCAAAGATTCATGAATACCCAAAGATTCATGAATCCCCAAAGATTCATGAATACCCAAAGATTCATGAATACCCAAAGATTCATGACTTTACGCATTCTTCACGCTTCTCGACTGCTATTTAACTCGTTCGTAGATAATAATCGATATGATTTTTTTTTTATGTATTCAAAACTATCCGGAACATGCAAGTTTGTTCATAGCGACTTGACCAGGCCAAACAAAATCTCAGTTTTTTCTTCCAAATTTCGGTTTAATATCTTTGGCTTTCCGTGAAGATCGCAGTTTATTACAGCAATACGTAAACATTGTAAGTTCATACTGTTTTTGAGGTATACGAAATGGGGATTCATGAATCTATGGGGATTCATGAATCTTTTTGGAGTCGACTCATGATTTGAATGATTCTCCAATGAAGATTCATATGAATGACTCTTTCGATAAGATTCATTAAGCACAACACTAGATTGGTGCATTAACAAGTTTTTGAGAGGCGCTGTTGAAGTTGTGTAAGTTGTTGGATAGGAGTATGTTTTATATTTACTTAACAGCTTGATACAAAATTTGGACAATTGAAGAGGAATTGTTTTTTAAACACTTTTTAAGTTTTTATTAAAATCAATTTCGTGTTCTTAAAGGTTGAATAAATTATTAAAGGTTAAATAATTAATAAATTATTAAAGGTTCATTATTAAAGGTTAAATAATTATAATTTTATTTTGGTAGAAAGGAAAAAAAGAGTCACTTAAAAGTGATCAGGGCCAGTATACAATTTAAACACTTCCAAAATAACGTTTGGAATCACTTTTCAAGCTCTTAAAAGATTCTCAAGTTATCGTTTTAATAAGCGATCGAACAAAAAAAACATTGAAATAGAAGTTTCTAAACTTTCATGGTCCAATTCTTCCAAAATGAACGCTCAATGGATGAAAAAAAAACAATGCGGACTCTATTTTAGCTATTTATCACTATTTGTTCCGATAAGAGTTAATCATTTATTCGTCTTTTTCGTACTGATTTGTTCAATTTCATTATTTCCTGTTCCTTTGCTTTGATTTTATATCTTTTAAACATTTTTTTTCCATTCCAACATTATTTTAAAACATTGGTAAGATTTTTACATTATTTACTATTTTAACATCGAATTCTTGGCATATTCGAAGGAAAACGATACAGATGAAGCATTTACCCGTTCGCGATCATCGTTGGTTTGCATTTGCGAGATTATAGCCCCGGCAGCACCGAAACCGAAACCTCTGGCCGTATACCACGCGTAAACGAAGTACATCCTCATTATGCTTCGTTGTGACAATGACGTGATGACGTCCCCGTTTCTTCACATCGCTGCGTGCGCGTTGAAAGCTGTGCCTGTATGATTGAACGATCAACCGCGGTGTTCCCCAACGAACGAACGAACGATCCCTTGTCAGCATGACAGTTGTTGAACTGAGTTTCGAACGAGCACGTTGGGATGGTTGTTACTCCAAAAATAATATAAAACTATTTCAACTTTCTTTTCATGGAACTAATTCGAATTTGAAGATTAAAAATCAAAACGACCCGCGTTAGCAAATAATTGCACAGACTTCTTTTGTAATGAAACGGATGTGCGTCATGCGGTGTAACGTTGTTTGTTGAAAAGGGTTTCCCGCTGAACGTGATGGAATCCCACGCATTGTTTAACATGTGCCGTAAAATGTACGTTTAATATTCAACCGTTAAAGTACATGGTAAATCGATCGGCCAAAATTTGACGACCGTTTATGTGGGCCACTCGACCATAATCGAAAAACGGTCGTGGATTTACCGGTAGTACGTGCTGCCATGTGCTTTACGAAGTTGTTGCAAACCAATTCGTCCTACTAATAAAGGAAATCATTGGTTTATTATTGATAAATGGCGGAGGAGAGAGTTGCGTAGAGAAGTGAGAATTTCATCGGTTTAATTCTTCCAACTCATTCTAGTATCATTTATTTAGGGCTGTAGACTACCTCTCCATCACATCATCTCTAATTAAGTAGATTTGAAGATAATAACTAATGACCTACATCGCCAGAGCTCGACGATGGGTCTCAGAAGCCTAACAAAACATCAAGCTGCCACAAATCATTAAACTCGCCATACTCACAGAACACCCTTGGTTTGTTCCGCTATCATACAATAGTCTTAGATCTAAGGCACAAACTTCAAGCAGGAAATATCAGTCACCCTCAACAGCAAACCACGTTGCACTTCTAATCCAGAACAAAGACAATAAACACCTCGACATCCTCGCCGGGCGCTTAGTTTAGTGTGATGTGTAATTTACCAAAGCTTCAACAATAGCGCCATCTAGTAGCAATCCGGAAGCACATTTGAATCGCAAGCGTCATTCACAGTGACATCACGAACGTCATCTGACAGCGACAGTTGGACTGTGATGATTTTCTTAATTAAATGATCTCCTAATGACTTATTATAATAGTTTTACAATATAAATAGGCTAACATTTAGTGAGACAGACTAGAAAACATATGTAAACAACATTATCTATTTAAATATTATATTTATATCTTATTTTTTCTCGTATAGTTTGATGGACTTGGAAAGATACCTAAAAGTTAAAGTCACTAGCGTTAGTATAGTATAGTTTAAGGGGCCGAGAAGGTCCCAATCCCATCCGGATCGTTCCTCCGTAGTTGAGGACTGACTATCCAACTACGTGGTGTCAATAAGTGTACTACTTACTTATCCGGCGCTGCAACCACTTTGCGGTCTTGGACCGCTGCTGAAGTACTCTGAACCGCTTACGGTCGAGCGCTTTCGTCTGCCAATCCATTCAGTCCAACTCCACCTCTGTTTGGGCCTACCACGCCTCCTCTGTCCAGGTGGACGGCCTAATAGGGCTTTACGGGCTGGGTCGTCCGGTGCCATTCTCATGACGTGACCAGCCCACCAGAGCCTGGCGAGTCTAATTCGTTGTACGACAGAGAAGTCTTCAAACAAATCTGGGGTCAAAAATTCTTACGAGAATTTTCCTCCCGAACGCGACTAAGAGGATTTCGTCAGCTTTCGACAAAGCCCAAGTCTCAGAGGCGTATGTGAGTACTGGGACTATAAAGGTTTTATACAATCCCAGCTTCGACCGTCACGACAGGTGTTTTAAGTGGAGAAGTTTCCTCAGACTGTAGAAAGACCGGTTGGCGGCCAGCACCCTAACCCGTATCTCAACCTCTGACCAAGGCAGGTGAAGTTTAAGATGACTTCAAACGTGCGATCACCTACCCGTACATGACCCCTGCGTAGGTCAGGATTTGTTAGCAGGGCCGTTGCTGATGCCATCATCATTTTGGTTTTTGTCTCGTTAATCTCCTACACGAGGTTTCCCGCCGCCTGCACGATCCTCTGGTAAGCCTCTGCCACATAGAAGAGCCGTAAACCAATGATGTCTACGTCATCGGCGTATGCCAAGATCTGGATTGACAAAGAAGATGGTCCATGAAGTTTCCACTTCTCTAGCGCTAGGTTGACGAGTAGACAAGGTAGCCCATACCCTTGGCGCAGACCCTTGGTGGTAGCAAAGGGCCTTGAGAGTTTTCCATCCACCATCACGTTGGTCATTGTCATTCTAAGTCATCAGTCTAAGTATAGTAAGCCAGAAATGGCTGGCATGACCGAATAGGTTGTTAAGCCAAAGAAGAGGAAGTTTTAGTATAAATTCTGATAAATTTGCCGACAAAACAATTGCCTTAAATAGCTTTAACGCTTCGATGCCAAACAATCCGGAAAGGATCGTCAGGAGTTGAGTTGCTAATGCACGACTCCATCCAGCCTGGGTTCAAATCTAAACTAGACCTTACTTGTTTGCACTCAGCTGTTCATCTATTTCTTGCCGATCTCTAAGCTAACATTGAGTTTGTTGAACAAATCCTTGCAATGTTTGGAAAGTGTGAAGTGCTTCACTATCAACACCATCTACCCGTGCATCTCTTCACTTATTTTCTTTCCGCCAAAACTGGAAACACACGCTCCATACTGGAGCGTCTAATTTATTCCTGTTTCCAAAAACCCGTACGTACTTCCTTCCTTCCTTTGAAATGGGTTCTTTCGCGTACGCAATACGAACGGAACGGTACGATTCATGTCTGTTTCGCTTCCCACTTTTCTCACTTTCGGGGTTTTCGTGTTTTTGAAGGACTTTAAATTTGACATCGTGCATCGTGTGATTCCTGGTAGTTGCCTCTCCCAAGCCGAGTTCTATTTTAGCGGATTCGCTGTTTTTTTTTGTTTTTTGATGTTGTTTTCCTCTTTATTCTTCCAGATCCGGATGCTCTCGGATGCGTAGTGTGTTTGTGCATGTGAGAATGTTACTGTTTGGTGCGCTTCCGCTTGGCATCCCTCCTGTCCCCGGCTTATCCTACCCCTTCCAGCCTCGCTCGCTTGCAAACGACTCAAATCAACCTCGAACGACGACGAAGACACTGTGGAATTCTAACGGCCCTGCGCACCGAAAAAGCCCCGGCCAACATCTGGGACGCACATGCCGCCACAGGCTCACACACTGTTCCGTTCAGCTCCGGGATTTTGATTCAGCGATCCGTGACGGACGTGCCACGCCATTGAGCTGTGTGTGCGTGTTTGAAGACGAACCGTAGACAAGCGGCGACAACGTGACAACGGCAAAGCTAGCAGCTCGTCGTAGTTAAAGCCGGTGTGTACGGTCGTTTGCCGTCCCTGCCGACACGCCAGTTCCAATCGGCTGTACGATTCCCGACTCCGCTACTAACTGGTCTAATCGTTTGTGATGGCAATCCTGCTCGGAAAGTGTTGTACTAGCGGAAACAAATACTGCAACATACTGGCTCTGTTACACAAATGTTCCACGGGCACTAATGTTAACATATTCCCGAAATGTGTATGTGTTTTTTTTTTGTTTTTGTTGAAGAAGGAATCAAGGGAAAGAGGCAAAAAAAAACACATTCAAAAGACCTTGAACGGTGATGCTTGATGTGGTTCAAAAAATGGTTTTCTTTTGGAAGAAATGTGTCCAATCGGTTTTAAATGACGTCGCAGGGTTGACCTCTTGCAGGGGTTTTTCGGTGCTCCTCAAGTCAGTTGGGGCTCATTACTGCACTCTTTTCAAGTTGAAGTAGATTCTTTCTTACTTTGTGGGCCTTTTAAACCCCAAAATTGGATCTTTAGGACGATGCAAGAAGGTGTCAAATGGATTGTCCCCTAAATCTAACTTCAAAACGTACAGATAAGTGCTGGACAGTAAGCAGTTGAGAGCCTCACTGACTCTGATCACCAATATATGGATTGATGTTGAATGTAGTAATGACCAAAGAGTACTCAAAATGAGGTACCTCACAAGAAAAGGACTTCTCACTAAAGAGTCTCATCAGAAAGAAGGATCTCACGAAAGAGCTAACGAGGGCTATGTCTCTTTCTTCAGAAGCTCACGACTGTGACTCATAAAAATCCGATTGCTTGACGGTTTGGTCTCACAAAATAAGCAAAACAGGCATCTAATTTCTTCCCTCACTCATAAGAGTAATTCGCTAAGCCTAGATCACCTAATTCAGATGTTTGGAGTTTGTATTTAGACTGTTTTAAAGCTTTTCATCAATCCAAGATTTCAGCTGATACAAGATAAATAGATTTGTGAAACATGGACACAAAAACTCTGTAGAGGATCGAGCTGACAGGGGAACTCTAATGTGGAATTTCTGGGTTTTTGTCATGTTGTAGTAGAATGTATTTCAAGGGAGTTTTTGGAACTTTTGCAAGGCGAAACATAATAATCAATGCAACTCATTCGACCATTTGAAGGACGAACTTCGTAAGCCAAAGTGAAAAATTAGAATATCATGGTTTTATTTATTTAAACAAATTAAATATGATTTAATTATTTTTAATTTAATTTAAAAACTTCTAGAATTTAAATCTTGAATAGTGTAGGTGATCAAGACCAAAGATTCAAATACCATCAAACATCTTTTATCGTGACCAAGTACCAGACAAAGTAACAAACAATGTTATGATGCAAAGTCTTCCACGAATGCTCTGCCAACCCAATTATGGTACGAGTAAACATGAATGTCCATGCGTTTCTTCCTTCACCAAAATCGTTACACAGCCTGTTTTTCGGTGTGCTACCTACTGGCAAGCAGAACTTTTAACATCATTTATGAATGAGACCACATGATTAGACTTTCCCTTCTAGGGGCGAAACGTGTTCCCATCGGTACGAAACGGGTACGATGCACCAAGTTACGCTGCATCCCGTGCCCGACCTGCGCCGATCGTAGATCGCCGATCGATCGTTGCGAACAGCCAAACAGGTTTGATGTCGGAGCGGAAATGCAACACGCAACCCGCCTCCTCCTCCTTCCTCATCCGTCCCCCGGCCCCTACAGCACCCACCAATCTGCTGGCCCCATTTTCTCCTTCCTTTCGCCAACGGCCAATAAAGCTGACATCAGAAACTGCATCTGCGATCGACGCACCGTCGCACGTTGTGCAGCTACGTTCATTCAACGGTGTTTCGCAAGACACCACGGTGCAAAAAGCGCGAAAGGGGCAGGGACGCGACGCAGCAGGATTAATGTCCAGATTCATCTCTCCCATTTCTGGTCAAGCGTCCGGTGCTGCAGCTCGAGCCAAAAACAAAAAAGAAAGGGGGCAACAAAACATTAAGAAGCGAGAGGTATCGTCAAGTCACTTGCTGCTGCATCCGGTGCAGCCGATCTTTAGCCGAGATACACGTGGTGGCGGCGGAACCGAACGGGGAAGATGTCTATCCTCGAAATGACAGGTAGCAATTCTGTGGGCATCCTTCTTATTCTCGGGGTCTCCGCATCCACCCTGCGAGTACTGCAGCGCGAACGCGCGCGACCCGGGTTGCGCGGCTACGGGTTTTCCCTTTTTAGAGGTGTTAGTTTGTGTTGCGTACATAAATCATTCCCGGTGCGAGCAATTTTCTTTTCCTGTCCCTGGGTGTGTAGTTTATGTTGTTTTTTTTTCTTCTTCTGCATGTTTTTTTTTCGAATCATTCATTCCCTTGGACGCGGATGATGAGGTGATGGTACACACAGCGCTTACAGCGAAAGGAAATGACGGAGAGAGAGAGAGAGATCGGCCACCGGGGTGCACGGCAGGAAACGAACCTTTTTGAAGCTCATTTCGTGCAGATTATGATTTCGGGCTGAAGTGTGTACACATCCTATCCGTTCGATTCCACGAGCACACGATCCTCCACGTTCTCCTTTAATTGATCGTTAGAAGTATGTCCATTTCGGTGAAAATTTCATTCATGGATTCTTACTTTTAATCTAAAGTAGCACAACAATCGAAACCACCCAATTACACCTCAAACATAGCACATTTGTAATATTATAATGCTTCAGCAAAACGCAACGAACCAATCCTGCCTGCCCGGTGTACGTAAATTCGTGCATAGCCTCAAAACTTCCCGGTATCGGTCAAATCAGTTCAGTCCGGCAAATTTACCAAACCACGGTACACACACACGCATACCTCGGACCACGGACAGGCGCATTGCTACAATTTTCCAATTTAAAATCATCATTCCTCGTGACACCGCGCGGTGAGCTGAGACTGCAGTAACAGTCTGGAACACCCGGCACACACGTCACCACGTCATTTCCAAACCCTTTGCCAACACGGTCCACTACGTTCCGTTTGCCGAATTTTTGCTATTTTTGCTATATCATCATCTCCACACATAGCACGACGACGTGTGGCGAATCGGAGCAGGTTGTAATCGATCGTACAGCGGACGTCTGTCTCCATGTATGGTCACTCTCATATTGTTTTGGAATTTGTTTACTGTTTTAAAGTATTTTTTTCCTCATTATTTCCCCTTATAGTTTACCAATAATTGGTTTAGAAAGCACAAGTTGTTGTGCTACTAACACTTTAAACTGAGCTGAAGAAGTGATCCAACCAACGAGGAATACACTGGTGGAAATAAGTGTAAAGTCACATAGCTTTTTTAATATTCATCTTTTTTGTTATCCCCGATCAATCTTTCCTTTTCTTATTGTCATACCGCATTTGCTTCTTTGAGTTAAAAGAATTATTGCAAAATATTTTGACCATTAAAACGGTTGACCACTTGAGCTTGCAACTAACGGAATTGATCCACGTTGGGATGATCACTTTATCATCTCACTATGGAGAATTGCAACTGAGTGAGCGAGTGACATTAATGAGTAAACTCATAAAATAAATGTTTTGAGGTAAAAAATCTACTTGAACTATATGGGGGTGTTGTAACACACTTATGAGAAAGATATGGTTCACTAGTTGATTCTCACGCAGTATGCACATTTCTAGATCTAACTAACCGAGAATACACTGGTGGATATAATTGTATAACTATTTATCTTTTCTGATTCCCGAACAAATGATTCTCGTGCAGTGCATATTTGCTGAATAATTTATAGACATGCTAGAATAAAGCCTCTTAATTTTAAATCATTAACAATATTATTAAATCTCTCCCTGATTTGTTTGATCCTTTAAGAATTTCATTATAACAACTACTTTTACATTAATATTCTATTTAAAAATTTGGGTTGATAATAGCAGTTGGATCCCGATAGTAAATTAGTTAGCGGCACCTATCGCATGCGACTGGAACGGTCCAAAATCCCAACCGAACTGACCGTTCTGTTGCGGGTAAATGTCACGAAGGAATGAAATGGTAGAAAACTGCACCGTTCATAGAAGTATATTATCAGAAGAGGTAGGGATAATTTTTATTTTAAAAAATAGGAAAATGGTGTCTTTTAATTCCACTAAACCACAGTTCTTCCTACCCAGAAATTCACATTTAATTGTAATAAAAGACATTTGTTTAGTGTTTTACGTAATTTTTCACACTAAAGCAAAGAAACCGAACAGTCCAAAACAGTATTGATTTAGAAAAAAAACCTACATTTTTTGTGGTATAATTGGCAATCTGGGTTCTCTCTCAATTTCTCTCTAGGTTGGGTAGTGTGTTATAAATTAAGTTATTTCTCATAATTATTCCCTTCACTGTATTACGTAGTTAAAAACACACCCTTGTCGAGTCTAACCCCAAAGGCTCCATCACGTTCTACATCTTCTTTATAAAAACATTAACACACGGTAAAGATATTTGCACCCAGCGTGTTGTGGGGATTTAATATTGAGCGTGTGGAATACAGAAAAAAAAACCCACAGATGTTGGAAAGAATTTGCCTAGCTGGTGCCTTTTTTTCTTGCCTCCTTATTTCATCAAACATTTCAGTTCCGTTCGATTCCATTGTGGAATGGCGAGCATTTGTCGATCGCCGTTTCCGCACTCTGAACCTTTATCGTTCTCTCGCTGTCCCTTTCTCTCTTTCTTTGTTTGCAACCAGCGCCGTCGGCTGTCGGCTGCCGTAATCGACGCTCTCGCTCTTGCGCTTCACTCTCTTGGATAGTTTGCTAGCATCTCGTGGCCGCCCGAGAGCGAGCGGCTGTTGCACAGTGAGCAAAGACAGTGAGAAATCGGTCAAAGCGTTTTTTTTTTCGATCAAATTCCTTCACATTATAAAAATATTGATACAGTTTTTTTTTGTTCGCAAGATAAAATTAGTTGCAACAAGGTAGAATAATTTTATAACGAAAGTATTTAAATTAAAAGGAACAGTAACTGATAGGTCCATATCGCGCTTTATCCAAAGTTCCAAAGTGGCAAGGCAAAGGGACTGGAGTCGTACGCTGCCCACACTCCTTCCCCCTCCTCCAGAGCTCCAGTATCATCGGTACGAAAAGGGAAGCCGGGTGTGTGGACGATTCCAGTCACGTTGCTCCGCCATCCTCTCCACGATCCTCACTGTTCCGTTACGTACCAAGGCAGCGACACACTACGGCTTTCAATTGAATCGAAAAGACCTGGTTTGAGGCGTTTTGATCGAGGAAAAGATTATACTCGCTCACGCTGGAAATGTATAGGCACACGACAACGGCGACGACGACGACGACGGGATCCAAAAACGGGAAACGAACTCTGGCTCGACGCAGCAGGCGCAGAGTGGGACCGACGGAAAGGTTTTCTGTTTTCTTTTGGTGTGTGTTGTTTTTTTTCCACTGCCGTGTATTTTTTTTCTTTTACTTCTTTTTCGATCTTTTCCTTTATTTCCAACTCAACAAGGGGGTTGACTGTAGCGCGCTGCAGGATGCGGTGGCGACGGCGGCAGCAGTGGCCATCACCCTTAAGGGGTTTGCGGGGGGGAGGGAGAAGTCGAGGAAAGGCACACAACAAGGGGGCAGGTGACGACGGGCCCGCAGTGTGTGTACGTGTGTGTGTGTGTGGGACGATTACGGCAAGACAGGTAGAAGGGATGAAGGTTAGCCTGCTCTCGTGTGCTGCGCTTCGCGCGAACAGTTTTCGTTTCATTCCATTCATCCGACGTGCAGAGCAAAACGGCAGTTTCATTCATAAAAACGTGCCCGCGCTCGCTATCCCGCTCTGCGCGTTGGCGACCATGCGTGGTCTCCCTTCCGCGAAACCGTTCGCACGAAGGAAAGCGAACGATACTTCGATCTCTTGTTCGTAGAGGGTGCGGGGAGAGGGAAGGAGGAGAGGGAGAGCACACAAAAGCGCAACCGGAGTGCGAACGCACACCACTACCGATCCGGGGACGATCGGGATTCTCAAGCCAAGCAAAACGGAACCGCGCGGCAGGTTTTGCGGTTTAAAAGACATTTGTGTTTTTTTTCCTCCTTCACAAAGCGTCATTAATGAGCGCATCCGATGTGGTGGAATTGAATTTGGGAAAGATTCCTTCAAAATCACACGTCCATGAGTGTGTATGATGCGGCGGTATTAGTGTGTGTTAGTCCATTCCGACAGTACAGCACAGACCGATTGAGCGGTGCATGGGTGAGCGAGACGGAGGAAGGCTACAGCTTCCGAGTTACGCGACTGCACAACAGTGTGCGTGTCGGTTGTGGATGGGCCGTGCGAGAACGGGACAGCAGACGCGCTGCATCTTTTGATGCGCTTGCCGTCCCGCTTCGTCCACCGCGGAAGCGTTTCACCACTACATTCGTCTTTCTCTTACGAAGCGTTTCGCACACGCACACACCGACCGGGTCTCCAGCTTCGAAGCGTTTCGCACACTCACACTACCCACGCGCCCGCCCGTGTGCGGTGGGCGCTTTTGTGAATGAGCGCAAACGGCATAGCAGCATACCCTGTGCCACTCCATTCATACACGGATTTGAGGCGCTGTCGGTCGTGTGCTGTGCGTGCGGTCCGTGCGAGGTTTTTGTTGCGCTAGAAGCAGAAATCGTGCCTGCCTACCCGAGCGCTGTGCTGCAGCAGCTCATCCAAGCGCACACCCGCATTTGTTTGGTGTGCAAGAATAAACCGTGCCAGTTGGTGACACGCGTGACGGCGAAACATTGTGTCCCCCGGGAGTGTCCGTCTCCTAAATATATATATATACATATATATATTTTTCTCACTATTCGCGTTTAATCTTCGCATGCGGGGTTGTTTTTGAGTGCTCCCCTCCCGAAAACACCAAGTGTGCAGTTGCGTGTGTGTGCCAAAACCCCGAAAATCCGAACTGGAGTGCGCAATCCACAACACCCTGCCCTGGCTCGCATAGCCAGCTTTGTTCGGTGCGGTTGTGTGCTTGCGGAAAGTTTTGCTCTCCAGTAGTCGCAGTGTGCAGTGTGGCACACACACCCGCGTGCGTGTGTTTGTGTGCTAGTGTGTGCGCGGGTTTGGTGCGGTCGCATTCCGCTAAAGGAAGAAACGGCCGCAGCAACAACAACAACAACAGAAAAATCACGTCTCTCCCGCGTATCGGCTAAGCTGTGCACGCGGCGAGAGTGGCAACGGTGACAGCACAGTGGTGGCCACAAAAACGGCAACACCACCAGCGTGAAACGCATCGCGCGGTGGCATTGAAAATACGGAGCGCGTTACTACAAAACTACCTGTGCGCGCGCGAAGCAACATCTAGTGTGCCGTGGTTTTGCAGATCGAACCAACAACCCAGAGGAGCAAAGGGAAACGCAAAAAAAAGGGAAAGAAGGCACATCGTTGTCCACTCCTTTCCGGGGGCAGCTAGTGTATACAGTGAAGCTTTGGCAAACGCGAGCACAGTCCCGTGGCCTGCCTGTAAAGTCAATCGTGGGTAGATCATATACTCACATATACACACCCACACATACATGGGCAAACAAATACACACACACACACATACACATGAGCGTGCATAGTGTGGTTAGGGGCGAGGTAAAGTTCGGTGTTTCGTGTGTTTGTCTGTAAACGTGGTAAGATGCGGTGCAGTGCGGTGAAGATGTACGCGAGGAAAGTGTTCCATTGCTGCACAGCCCACACGAAACGTACCCCAGTAGGCAGCGACTGTGCTTAAGCGAAGGCTTGATCATCATTCGCGACCGGAAGTCCGGTAGAAAGGAGCTCTAGCAAAAAACCGGAAATTGTCCCTGGGACAGTGGCAACAGTGGACTCCTCACCGAGCTATCGGAGTATAACTCCCCTTCCCCCCCCACCTCTACCCGAACCGTGTGCAAAAACCGTGCGTGCGTGCGATCGTTTGTCAGGCCTACAAGGTGTAAAACACCCCGGCTTTTTTTTTTTCTTCCTTGGTCCAACTGAAAATAATGCGTCACATCCGTGAATGTTCGGTAACGTCGTGTGGTGTCAAAGCATGTGTGGGATGTGTAGTGAAATAATCATTAAGAAGCCATCCCCACCGAATATCCGAAGTATCTCCGATAACGTTTCGCTCGATCCTCCCAGTGCTGGGTGTGAGAATTGTGAATGATAGAAGAAAGTGAATATGTGTAGTGTAAACCACCGATAAAGAGTTACACGTGCATACATCCTTAAAGCAGCGAATACCACGACACGATCCTTTTCCTGTGTGTGTGTGTACTAAGTTGTGCACTGTCAGTGCAGTGGTGATGAAGCCGTGGTAAAGTGTCATGGAAAAAGCAGTGCCCAGTGTGCAAAGCAACGGCAAAATATCAAAGCAACGTGTGCTGGTACCAGTTTGAAGGGCGCAATCATTTCCCCATTGCGAGAAGTCGAAGAAAGTGCGTTCGCTCTTCGAAAGATATATCCAAAGATATCCATTCGAAGGTCAACCTACGACCGAGTAGAAGTTTTTGGGCACGGGTGTGCCAGTGTTTGTGGTGGTTCTTTGTTTACCAGAAAAAGAGGAAAATCTTGCAAGACGCCAGCAAGATTACCACGAAAGTGTAGTTGGGGCTTATATTGGTTTTTGCTCTGTGCTGTATTACCGACGTGTATTTGTGTGCTTTTACCGCCGTAAAACGTGTCGGTTTGTGTCGGTTTTTTTTTTAATACCCAATGCTATACGCTAGAAGTGAAAAGTCCATAAAAGGGGGTGTTTCGGCAGTGTCTACATGATCGAAAAGCAAAAGTGTCTCCCTGCAGCTGTCAAATAGCGGGAAGCAATCAAGCAGTGCAGCAGAAACAGCAACGATCGTCCAGCAAACGAGGGACGGACAGCAAATCACATCCCCGAGAAGCAGCAGAATACGGCCACTAGAACTAAACTTACGGTGCGGCGTCCGTTTGCGGCTTGCGACGGATCAAGCTGCCAACGCCGAGATTCACCGTCTTTAATTGCTTATTCATTATGTAAGTGTAGTATTTAATATAACATTGAAACGTTTAGAACCGCCAGATCCTAACGCGCTCCGGGTCCCACGTATCTATGGAAGCCGCGGTGTTTTGTATGGTATTGGTTACTGGATGGTACTTGCACGTGTTTTCTTATCGCTCCCGCAAACATACACACGTATACACACCCGGCAAGGGTAAATAGCCGTTTTCTTTCTGGCGGGGTGCTTCTTAACAAGGCGCAACCGTCGGCAAACACAGCATTACTTTTTTCCCCCGGTTTTCGATCACGCATCTCACATGGCGTGGTAGTCAGAACTCGGGAGTTTATTTCTTTCTTTCCTTTTTCGTGGTTTTGCCCCTTTCTAGACTACGATGTGCCGTTTGATAAGACGGTAGAAGGTAGTCTCGCGCTCTGTTTACCCATCGGTTTTCCACCACACCGGGAACGGGGGGTACCACGACACGATTCCAAGTGCTCCAAGCATAAGGGGTCCCACCGCCCGGTTACGGTTCAGCGACCGACGTTTAATAAATGATGAATGAACGAAAATTGGCTGCGTGTTTGTTGCTGCGAACCGAAGGTTAATTGAACCTCCATGTTTAGCTCACATAACGCACGGTGGAATCATACAAGCTTATATTTATCCAATATTTGAATAGCAGACGAAGTGTTGGGTGGATTTGATTCTAATTCATGCATTTGAATAAATCTTTGGATTGGATGAATGACTCGGAAGTTCTACACTGCAGAATTAGATTATTTCATTCATTAGATTCAGAAAGTGTTTAATGCAACATTTACTGAGGAATTACAAATCCGCAAAGATGTATGAAATCTGCAATAATGTGGTTAATGGAAGATATAAGATTTACAGTTATTAGCGAAAAGGAAGGGTCAGGATTGTTTAAACGATACAAAAAGTATTATTTTAAAAGCTAAAATAACACTTAATTTGTAAAATTGAGGATTTTTGAATCTACTAAAAAAACAATCTCTGAGGATGCATCTTTTCAGAGTCGAATCATGATCTGAATAACTCCTTAATAAAGATTCGCCTGAATAACGCTTCGCAAAAGGTTCATGCACGAAGCACAACACTAAATAGCTAACGATCACAGCTAAACGACACAAAAAAAACCACGATTGATCTGTTCACGATCCGATTGTTGGAATTTAAAGCAACGAAAAAATAGAATTTTAACACATACCAGAACACTCTCGTCTTTGCAAGCACACACATACACACACGCGCGCGTGTTCGCTGGCGCAACGTTCGTCCCACGCGACTTGCGATAGCTCGCTCGAACTAAACAGAAGAAAAACACTCACACAGAACCAACCGGAAAGACAAAAACATTCGCCCAGTAGTGAAGGAGAAGCGGCGGAGGAGGGATTGTGCGCGGCCACGCGGAATTAAAATTCTTTTATGAATGAAAAATGTCATCCACTACTACCACAACAAAGGTGGCGGATGGTGGCGGCGGAGGATGTGATAATGGTGCGGTGCTAAGGTGGTTCGTACTAAAGTAGCGCCATTACTGCCTACTTAGTATCCTGCATCGCACGGTGACGTGTGCAACCTGTGCTTTCCTGTGCTTTCCGTTCCCCGTTGCTGTTGGTTACCAACGAACGTGCGGTGTTGATAGGCAGGGAGGCTACACAATTGTTTGGGAAGAGGAAGCCCGGAGCTCTTGCGATCTTCCCACATGCGGTGGCAGGTTTGCTTAGATGGAAAGAATGAAGGGAAAGAAAAAAACTCAAACACACAAACACACACTGAAGAGCATGCGGCATGTGTTACTGAGATGTTGCGGAATGTGTGCGAGGTGCGGCCGTTTAGATCGTCCAGAAACCAGGGGGGAAGGGAACGAGTGGTGATCGCGATTGGATTGAGCCGGGGATGGAAGCGGCGACGCAAGTTGATTAGAATGGCCTCGAATGGCAGGCGAACGGATGACGGCACAGTGCGCTCGTTGGACCATTTGGGAACACGGGGGAAGAGTGTTCGGTGAGAGACAGAAACCCAATGGGTGAGGGGGAGGAAGTATCTCATTTGTGTCGCGTTGATTGCGCACATTAGGAATCGGTGACGGATGGTGGGTTTGCAAAATGTGTAAACGGGGTTTTATTGCGTACGTGCGTGCATGTGTGTGCGTGCGTGTAGCTCATAAGAAACATCCGCAAAATGAAATTCTACCTCTTTTACTCGATAGATATATATGTGTTAAGTAACGCTAATGTCACGTGTACGTATGTGTCTTTACTATCGATAATGATCGTGTAGTAGGAAAATAATTCAGTCGCACCTGCTGAGTGAGGTGAACGCACACACTCTTATGTCCGATATCATGCGGTTGTCTTCTCTTTGTGTTTGACAGATCGCCATGATACGATCGGTCGCGTTGCGCGTTGCTGCAACAACTACTGGCGTTACGCAGCCGTATTTACCGAACGGAGAAGTGTATAGAAGATGTGAGAACGACTACGATCAAATGCACATCGTATCATCGGTTCGGTATGACATTTGAGGTTTCGGTGTGTCTTTTGATCAGCTTGTAATCAGCTTAAAAAGAGCTATATTTCTTTCTTCCTCCCATTCTATCGAAATATGATGGAAAAGAAAGATAGGAATAAGAACAGAACAAGCTACACACAGGAAACATGTACTGCATGCTCAACTGCAGCATCCTATTCCAGTAATACCCTCGGTAACGATCGCAAACCCTGCATTTAGTCTGCCTTCTTCTCCACTGTGCTCCCCGCGGGTCAGCAATCATATCACCATTTGTTCAGCATAAATTAAGAACAAAAAGTGTCGTCACTGACGCTGGTGGTGCGCTGATCGCGCAACTTGCAATTCCACGTTTCTCTGTGTGTGTAAGGTGTAGAAGAGGACGACAAAAACAGAAAAAACGGTGACTTTGATTCATGATTATCAATCGACGGGCGGAAGCGAACGATTGCCGTTCGAATGGTGATTACATGCTACTGATATACAAACCCCCCCTGTTCCCCATTCCCTCACCAATCAACCACCCCGATGGAGTGCCCGGAGGGGTGGTAATCTCCAACCCTCTCGCTGGGTTGTACGACGGCACAACTTCCTCAAGGGCTACCAGTTTTTGTTGTTGTTGCCCCTTTCCCCCGTTGTTTCGTTTTGTTTATCTCTCTCCCTTGTCGTGTAATGGGGTTTTTTTTTTTTGTTGTTGCTGTTTCTCGCACATTTGCTTCGGACTCTTTGTTGAATGGAGACCCGTTGATTGTTGGACCCGTCCGATCCAACGATCGCTGCATCTAGAGCCACATTCTTCCACTAACTCGTACCACTTTGCCACAACCTCCCTTAACTTGCCCACCCACTCCCCACCCTCCCCCTGCCCGCCCGTTGTATCACTTCTGGGCCTCATGTGCGTTGTAAGTGGTAAGTCGTGAGCCGTGCTTTTCCATCTTCATATGGCATTAATTACGTGCCGTTTGGATTTTGCTTCTCGCATTATGATGATGCCCTTACATCCCGTGTGTGTGTGTGTGTGTGTGTGTCTGTGGAGGTATTGTGGCCGAACGTTTTCATCCTGTCACCATTTACCCTGGTCATGGACGTTGTTGTGATGGTTTTTGATTGCACTCGCTCACTCAACGCCTGCACAAGGAATGGAGGCCAACGAGATGCCAGTGCGGGTTCTGCACCTTTGCGAGTGTTCTGCACCAGTTAAGGTCACACCACTGGATGGTGTTTTCGTGCTTCTCGTCTGCCGTATGCCGAGCGGGAGTTTTATGGCACAGTACAACAACATTCAATAGTTTCAATTCTAGTTAACAGAAGCAATGATCTTTTGTCTTATATAAGGCTTTAATTCGGTTGGATGATATAAAGTTAACGCCTTTTACCCGTCATGTCGGTTTATTCGTCATGGAAAATTTCAACCTTTGAAGTCTTCTATAAAACCCACAAATTCATTATTGGTAACATGTCAAATCGACCTCTGGATCTGAATCTCGATAAAGGCTTTATTCTGTTGTACTAAAATTCCATATTCAGAGGTTTGCTCCCTCTTTTGACTTCAACGACCTAGAGTCATATGTCAAAAAGATGCAAAGCTCTCCTTTTTCTCTGGATTTCGAGATATACTGTAACTTGCTTTAATTCTTTAACCCTTAGGCTAAAATTCCACATAAAGAGGCTCACTTCCTCTGTTGATTTAGACGAACTAGACGAGCTACTGGAGCTATATGTCAGAAAGAAGCACAGTTATTTTTATTATAGGTTTTGTTCATCTCGAGGTTTATTGTGTACCTCCTATGTTTCTTCAGATCCAGAACCAAATTCCCAACTCAGAAGCTTACGTCCTCTTTTGATTTAGACGTGCTAGTGTTTTATGTCAAACGAGTGCAGAGCTCTCGTTCTTTAATTTGATTTCGAGGTATATTGCATCCCACAATACTTCTTTAGTTCAAGTTTGATCTAGACGAGCTAGTGATTTATGTGAAAATCATGTACAGTTTTTATTCTTGCTCCTAGTTTACTTGATCTTGAGGTATATTCTATTCTTTCAATGCACCTTTAGTTCGTTAGGCGAAGAGATAGCGGCAACGGTCTTAAACGGCAAGACCGGAGTTCGAATCCCATCTCGACCGTTCCTCCCGTAGTGAGGAGAAGAAATGGCAGACAGGAGAAATGACCGAGTAGGGTCGTTTCGACCAAGAAGAAGAGTTTTATATAATAAAAGATTAACAGTTCTTTCTCTTCTTCTTTTTCTTGTTTTCGGGGTATATTGTATTCTTCTGTGTTCCTTTAGTTCAATGCTAAAATCCCATTGTCAGAGGCTTACTCCCTCCTTTGACGTGGACACTAGCTTAGAGTCATATATTGAAGCGATACACTGCTCAAAACTTGTTTCCCCATTTTGTGCGTAATTCAGATATTAACCATTAACAGACAGACATAAACCATTTTGCCTAATTCCTTTCCTTTAATGCCTTTAATTTGCACCGATTACTTTAGTTGTATCCAGCTGTATTCTAGTCGGACTTACACTCATAGTTTGCATTTTACAAGAATAAACCATAAATTGGAAAGTAGCTTTCCTCATAAAAACAGTCAGACTCCTCTGCTTTATAGTCATATTACACTTTTACGTCATAACAAAGGCAGATGTAGCTTTTATCCGTGTTGTTCACTTATCCGGCCACGATCGCGTCCCGATAAGCACGGCTCAATGGCTTTGGCTACTTCTTGTAGAATCGTGAAGAAAAACACGTCTACCTCATTCTGGGGCTTGACTGGTGTGTGATTGCATTTTGTGCGTTTGTTTTTTTTTTTGGTTTCGTTGGTCGATCATTGCCTTCACCCTGTCACGTTTACAACCGTCACCCACCGTCATTCAACCCAGCGTACAATGCAAAAGTTGAACGAACCGCTGGGTGGTGCAACACCGTCGGCTACACACACACTGCACCTGTGTGTTTTTGTGTGTGTGTGTGTGTGGAAGGATCCTCCACCCCTTCCTCCCCCTTTTTCCTCTGCTTGAGAGAAGGGGCACTTTAAGACCTCCCCGACGAGTTGGAGGTTTCGAAATTCCTCCTGCTCAGCGGTTCAGCACAGGAGAATCAACCCCGTCCCAACGCCAAGGGGGTGGTTCGCGAATTCATTGTTTGATTTTCTTGATCAACACACACACACACACACAGACAAATCGATGCAGTGTGTGGCGCGGTAGGTGGTAGTTGTTGGCCAATTGCTGATTGTGGCCCTTTTCCCGCATGACACCGGGGCAAGATAAACACACAGCCACAGAGGGAATGCAACAAATGGACATAATATTGGGAAGGAATCGCGCGAGGGTCAGTTAAAAATAACGCTACGAACTCCTCCCAACCCAACACTCCTGGTACATTCGTTTTTCTACCATTTTCGTGGCAAATCGTAAAGTTTTTGTTTATGGCACTGTGGCATGGTAGAACGCGCGAGAACGCACCGTTGTTGTGTGGTGTTTATTTATTTTCCGTTCCGTTTTAATTCCGTTTTTTTTCGCCACTCGCAACGCCTTGTTGATTCATGCGTTGGCCTCTGTGTTGGCCGCAAGATTAAGCATGATTTTTTTTTCGAGGAGGATTTGACCATCCGTAGACCTTCGGGGTGTGATTTGGAGGTCCCTGTTTTCATATTCATTTGTCATACATTTTGGAGTAAGTGCAATATCCAGCGGGTCACACTTTGGGGGTTGGAATTTTTAAGGAACCGTTTCGCGCAATTACACTTTCCAACATGTGCTGGAATGGGGAAGAATCTTCCACGACGCAAAAAGGCGTAGCGGTTTTGCACTCACCGGTGAAGTGTGTAGGCGTAGAACGGTTTGCCATTTGCCTGCAGTGTGAGCAAATTTAAGTGAGCTGCGAGCGTACGCCCCACGGTGAGAGCGAACGGTGAGTGAGAAGCAGCATCACCATGGTGAGAATTGTGTCGAAGAAAAAAAACCACGCAGCAGCTCTTTCGGCGTCTGTGCTGCGTGTCTCACTCGCTTTCTCTCTCTCAACCAAGTGGGCGTACGGGCTGTCATCACGGTTCGCTCCGTGTGCATCTCGCAACGGTGTCAACTGCGCAGGTGCAAGGAAAAATGATTGATGAAACATTCACCGCTCACCGTTCGTACTCACTGCTCACCATCGGCAAAGCCTACTGTGTTTTGGTGTTGTTGCAGCATTGCAAAATCGTTTGGAGGGACCAAAAAGGATAAGCATTGGGGGATTTCTCTACGCAAATAATGCACGGACCGCATTTACAAAATGGCAGCCCTAAGGATGTTTTAAAGTGAAGACACTTTTAGTTTATCACAGGTGAAAACAGATAGAAAAGGTATGTGTGTAAAAATCATCACATCCCCCACCTGGATAGAAGGGAGTGTTTACCACGCAAAAAAAAAACGCGGAAGTTTAACGATTTACTTTACGCGTTTCATTACGCTTCGCAAACAGAAGAAACAAGTGTGAAAAGTGTTTTACTCTTTTTTAATGTTTTTATTATCATTTAACAATTTCTATTTTTTTTCTCTTTGCTTTTGCAATGTGTGAATGAATTAAGTAATAATAATTTTCACCGGATGTGTTGCTGGGTTTGGAAAGATGTAGTCGGCTCTTTCGCACAGGACGAGTGACCGTGGTTGGCGCTGGCCGTTCTCGGCAGTTCTATAAGGCGTCACCCTAACGTTGCGTCATACGCATCGGTGAGGAATTTCTACGCGGAAGCTAAACAGAGAAAGATAGCGTAATCGGTTCCAATCGCATTAGCATCACGCCCGCGACACTTTCGGCTGCGGAGAGGCCTCGGAAATCACGCCTAAAAATGCGAAATTGGAGCGGGTTTTTGCTCTCTTTTGCGCAAGGATACCATATCCTGCGGTGCTTTCTTTCGTGCTGGGTAGTAAAAACAAAAAAAAAACAACGCCACAAAATGGCCCCGTACCCCCGAAGTAGGAGTTGGCCTATCAAAAGATTCTAATTCCGGTAACGGGAAGAAACCTTTCGTTCCTTTTTTTTTGTTTTTCTTCTTCCCCTTTCCGGTGTTGTATTGCTGGAAAGCGTGGGAGCATTTTGTTTTGTTTTTTTTTTTTCGTTTCTCTTTTTCTCTTTTCTACATCCCATTTCCTTTCATTCAAGTGTGTCCTTTTTTTGTACCGTAAAAAGGAACGGAAGAAAAGAATACAGCAGCAGCAGCAGCAGCAGAATGATCTTTCGTACGCACATGACGGCTGTTTTTTTCTGTTCTAGTGCAGACCGAAAATGCTAAAACTTTCACCCGTGGGAAACGGCCGGATCCATTCGTACCGGAAGTGTGCTGATTAAATGGGGACGCCAACTGATGCACTGCTGCTGTTGTTGTGTGTTATGTTTTCTTTTCATTCTTTCAAAGCACACACACATGGCAGTGCATTTCGTAAGTGTGTTTGTGTGTGCGTTCTTGCATTAATTGTTCCATTACTACTCATTGTTCGCGGTTGGTTGGATCGTTTATCTTTACGACTGCAGTGCGTTTGTTGTTTTTTTGTTCTTTCCCATCATAATGAGTGATAAAATGTCACTTCCGGTTGTGTTTGAAACGAAACCTAATTGGTATCAACACTTGGAAAACTGGAAAACGACCGAAACGACAACCAAAATATAACGCTTATGTAATGGTCTGTAATTTTCAAACAAAAAAAACTTATCTTAACTCATCGTTATCAGATTTAGTAGCTTTTTTATGGAAGAATATATTTCACTCTCTTTAACAATTTGCATATGTTAGAAAGTATTATATATTCAATACTTGAGGTTAATCAAGTTTTGTTGTACTTGTTTTGACGTTTACTTACTTATCCGTGACATTTAGAAGCCACAAATGTCAAAACAATACAATTTTAAAGTAACACGAGAAAGTTAGTTCATTTATTCGAGAAATGCAAATAAACTTTAAACATACTTCAAAAGATAGTTAATTTTGGAGTTCTTACATGAAAATTGTTTCATTTTATTTTTTTAAATTTTTATATAAATTCTTCAACAAATTAGCAAAACATTGCTGTTTAACACAAGAGGAAAATTATATAAATCCTTCGTGATGATAAAACCAGCTTCCAAGTCAACGTGCGATATTTACTAGAATAACGGCTGAAATCTGTTATGTTATAACGTATAATAATTTCAAAAACTACTTTTCGCTTTGATTACAATTAAAAAAATGTTTTTGTTGCAAAAGTACTTCGTTAGTTCTCTGTATTGTGTAATAGCGTTTATTTTGGGATCGAAGCCTATTTACTATTTGATCTGTCAAACTACGTCTCCATCTGTCATTTCTAAGTAGCCCGGATAAACAAGCACCCGGTTAAAAGCTACACCGATCGGAAATGTTTTCGTTCGCAGTAGATCGTTTGATGCAATTTATCATTGTTTTAAATGATTCACTTGTTCAGCGCCATTTTCGATGTCAAACAAAAACGAATAAAAATAAAACACAACCGATCGTGCATCACAGCAAAACCAGCGTTTATATGAGCAAAAACATAGC
Organism: Anopheles minimus; assembly: GCA_000349025.1. Taxonomy (NCBI): domain Eukaryota; kingdom Metazoa; phylum Arthropoda; class Insecta; order Diptera; family Culicidae; genus Anopheles; species Anopheles minimus. Next base: position 10,097,975 of record KB664165.1, on the reverse strand, counting down.
AACAAAAAACTCTTTTAAACCGTTTTGTGTCTGCACCAACCAGCCCGTCTGTTTCTCCAGTTCTCGTCTTCCACAGGCTCGCTTTCTTCGCGTCGTTCTTTACAGCAAAATCTTACACACAACAACAACAGAAAAAATAACGTCAAAATGGTAACGGAGGCACATTGAGGCGCTGTACAAGCGCGAAAGCAATCGGGTGATCCGTCCATTTGCCACCAGGGGCCACCACACTACGCGCGTTTCCATCCCCGTGGATTTGTTGGCGGGTTGGTGGATGGGGTCGAAAACCAAAAAACCAAAACAAAACTGTTTCGGTAGGAGAAGAAGGCGAGAGGTCGATAACCTTGTTTACCGCTTGCATTTCGAATCATCCGGGTGGGTGGGTGTGGGAAGAGCGTGTGGGGGTGGGGGAGGAGGGGGAAGTTGGGATGAAACGCGTACGGGTCAGCTCTACAACCGTACGATGGGTTAGGTTGTGGTTCGGTTGTACGTTCTGTTCCGGTTCATTCCTTGGAACGACGACGACCCTTTTGCCCAAAACGAGATCTGGTTGAGGATGTGATGGGAAGACACCTGGCACGATATACGTCCCCCATTCCATTGGTTAGTACTAACAAAAGCAATCGTGAAGATCATCAACAGATCTTCATGTCGTTGTTCGAAGATTCTCAGTATCTCAGTGCCACATGTTGACAGTGCTTGCAGTGCTCTGAAGATAGTGAAACTTCAAAAATTACACCCAAAGGATTAGTAGTTATTAAGACTCAATCCTCAATAAGACTCACCCCAAAACGAAGAAGAAGAAAAACTCCAAACGATCGCAACCGTATGTGTTTCTGTGAGTGTTGCGGCTCCGTTCGTCTGTTTTCCTTCCATTCTTCGGACATGTGCTCAGTTTTCTGAGTCTTGTTCGAAGAGCAAAAAGAGGAGAACGAAAACAACAACAACAACAACAAAAAAACACCCCTGGACAGCCGTCGTCTATTTCAGCTGATGCAGCTTCTGCTGTTACACGTTCACCTTAATTCCTCTGCCAGCAGCAACAGAGGAAGCTCGTTCCCGCCCCCCCCCCTCCCGACTCGTCCCCGCCCGTCTTGTCCCATTTCTTCGTTTCATCTGCTCACGCCCGAGAGTCGCCAAACCGCCACCACTGCGTCGTCTGCGTCTCCTCCCTCGCGGTCGTCTTACAGGCGCTGGCAAATCCGGTTCCAAACCCGATTCCACCGCCGGTTGCCAAGGGTGTGCGAGGTGTTGGAGCGGTAAAAGGTGTTCAATTACTCTTTTCCACCAACTGGCCGTCACCGGCCGTGTGTGTGTGTGTGTATTGGGTGTTGGGTGTCTCGCTCGAACCTTCACCCGTCGGAGATCGACGAGAGAAACTCCATCAATCGTCGATCGACGGGATCGAATTGGACGTGTACGATAGAAAGAGAACCTCTCCCACTCTACGGTAGAGAATAATAATAACAACCACGACACACACACAAGAAAGGTTCATGGTAGGAAGTGGAGAAGAAGCACAAAACCCCCGCGAGGCAGCTCCAGGGAGATGTTGCGCCCTGCGCCTTGCCCTCCCGGCCTGTTTTGGTCCGAAGGTCCCGAAGGTGGTCGACAATCCCGGGGACATAATTACAAACGATGATGATCGAAATGAGGATTTGTTTCTCCACCCGCTCTCCCTCGCCTTCTCCTGCGCTTACTGTTTTACTCCCATTTCCGTCCTATATACGCCTTATACATGTCATCATCGAAGACCCTCGGTCCTTCGCCCAACGGTCGCTTTCTCCATCGGAATGGGGAATAGCTCAGCAGTGTGAGCAAAAAAAAAAAACGACCCAAACACACACACACGCACATGTGGAGGCAAAAGTAACAGCGAGAAACAAATTAAAGGTCCGTGGCTCACTTTCGTGCGTGGCGTGTGCTCCGACTGTCTATGATGCGGCCTGCTACGTATGCGTTCGCCTTCAAGTCGCCTTGATGTCGTTGTCGCCAGCCAGAATACGCTTGCGGATAGCTACTATCGCGCAGGAGCGGAAGAGCGGTACACGCACTTTTTCGCTGCCATCCCTGTCGCCATCCAATCCAATTCCTTCTTTGTGGTTTTTAGGCTGGCAGACCGGTGGAGCCGGGCGATCTAATTTAATTTGATGATCGGACAGGTTTCTCCAGCCCTTCTGCTGTTGCTGCTGCTTCTCGGCATATACCAAGTAGAAACGTTTGACCGCACGTGTAAGTCCACCGTGTGCAGATTGAGACAACTTGGGTAACAGATATACCCGATGGGATGTACTTTTGCGAATATATCTCATTTTTCTCAAACAAACAAAAAATGGTCCCTTTTCAGGTGAGTGATATTCTGTGGAAGAATTCCATTCTTACACAGCGATATGGCTTCACGGAGCTTTGGCAGTACGGGATTAACTGATCCCTTCCTTTTACACCTTGCATTCGCTATGGTCATAAAAGAAAACACATATCGTACTCTACCATTCTACCCCCGGTGTGATCCGAGAACCTGACCTGATATGTGCTGGGGCGGTTCATCTGCATACCCGCTCGCACATGCAGCATAATGGTTTAGCCCCGGTAAGACACGGGAACAGGATCTGTACGAGCGGGCTGGAAAACGAGATTTTCTTCCCACTTTTGTTTCAAGTGGCCGGTTCGAAACGACCGGTTAGCGATGGATACGGCCCTGCTTAATGAAGATCGTATAAAAACAATGAAGCGGGAACATTGTCTACCCCCTGGCCGTGTATATGGCCTCTTGAAGACACAACAGGACACACTTGAGAACGGAGGATCGCTTTTTATGACACCTGCCGGATGAGGTGACCCTGCGTGTTTGTGGCAGTAAGCTCCCGAGGTCACGCATAAAAGTGGCATAGAATTCATCTCATAGACATAAGGTACCGCTGGGATGTCCCTAGAAGTCGATAAAGACACTTTGGAGTTTTGGAAACTTCAATAAAACTGAGTGATGTTGACATCTTCCTGATAACCGTGATGATAAGGAGCTTTCTTGGATAAACTTTTCACACATTGCAAGATTTTTCAAATGTCCTCAACAGATCTTTTCTATCACACTAAAGCCAATTATGCAAACCATGTCCAGGTACCGTACCAAATTCTCGTTCATCTTGCTTTGCTTCAACAAGCGTTGCTTACCTGTAAGAATGAATGCACAGGTTACGGGTTATAAAAGGGCTTTTTGTTAGGCACTTGAGATCGGCTCTCAAGTGTGGGGTATCCTTTATGATGGCACCGTACAGTCTCGTGTACGCTGACTGCCTGCCCGGAACAGTCGGGGGTACTGGGTGCCATGTTGAGGCAATTCAGCTTTTGCGCATCTTTTGCGCCTGGCCTTTATTTGTTGATTCAAGAGAATGGCAAATACCAGGACATAGGGAACTACCTGTAGTTCCCCGAGATGGATGATGGTGTGTCTGATATACGCGAATCCGCACGCAGATATTCCAAGTTTGAAGGTGACTGACTATCTCAGTGGTCCAACGGATCTTGAGGATCACTAGAATAGTGTATCTCAGAGATCATCCAGAAACAGACAGTACAGTAAGTGTTGAATGCTTAAGGATATTCATTGTTGGTCTTGGTCTTCACACGACCTGATTTTATCCTGAGAGGCCATTCCTTGAAAACTGAACTCCTCAGTTAAATTTAGTTAAGACTATCTCCGAAATTTGGTCCAACGGATCTTGAGGATCACTAGAATAGTGTATCTCAAAGATCATCCAGAAAAAGTAGGTACAATAAGTGTTGGGCTAGAAATTCCTGGAATTCACTACAATATGTAAATGCGTAAGGATATTCTGCGTTGGTCTTGGTCTTCAGACGACCTTATTCTATCCTGAGAGGCCATTCCTTGAAAACTGAACTCCTTCAGTTAAGTATAATTGTAATGGAGAAAGGTTAGAAATAGCAAAGTCACAGAAGTAGAGTTCTAGTGTCAAAAGATTAAGAATTTCTATTTGAATATTGTTTCCTTTCTACTAGAACGCACCTCAGACTTCCAGAAAACCTGACTCTACTCTCAAAAACTGAATATGGTCTTCTCCATTGATCAATAGAAGATCGAGAACTCCTTCCAAACAGTAAAGTTATGCATGGTAGCTGGTTGGTTGCCACCGACCGATCGCTTCGTAATTTATCGCTAAATTATTGTCAATGTTTTCTGCATTGTACACAACCACAATAAAAGAAAAGGGAACGGGTTGATACGATCGCTACGACGATCACTGGGGGCAGCGTTTGTGGCGAAGTGTACGACATCGAAAACCAAAACCACCCCCGGGGAGGGAACGGAATGTTGAGTCGCACGCAAAAAAAACCCCCCCAGTCTACATCATGTCCGCACCGTTCTCTCTCGCTCTTCACTTCACCACCTGCCACCTGCCCATCGGAGGTGTTAATGCTGGCGCCAGTTGGTCGTTCATTCATTCATACGTTAAAAATGGAAATCTCACGCATGAACGCATTATATGTTAAATTCCAGTTCCAGCCTTTCGGAATCCAGTTTTGCCGCAGACACGTTCGTTTGCGATTCGTTCATCTATTTGGTTTCACGCGCGCGTGTGTGTGTGTTTTGTTCCAACTGCCGTCCAATTTAGTCCATCAGATCAGGGGATATCGCTGAAGGAAGAGAGAGAGAGAGAGAGAGATGAAGATGCGGTGACCTTCTATCCGCGAGGTGTCTGAGCCGCTGCTCGAAACTCGCGAAGGATGGTGAAACTATGCAAATTAAGATTAGCTTGTTTGTTTGTTTATTTTTTTCTCCTTCCTTTTTTTCTGTGATAGCAGTGAATTTCAACGGGGTTTTTTTTTCGGTGTGTGTGTGTGTGCGTGTTTTCTTCCCCTGCAAGAGACCAAATTTTAGGCAGAGGTTGTATCATCATCAGGTAGAGAGTTTACACGAAAAGAAGAAAGTAAATACCTTTCCAAAGGAAGAGGTTGCTTGCTCGCTTCCAGTAAGCAACACAAGAGTCTCGTTTATTACATAAATAAAACTTCTGAATCGTTGTTTGGTGCATTTCTTCGGGTGCATATTGTTGCAGTGTATCGATCAACACACGGTGCTAACGGTGGCCTACCATAATCTCAAAGCACAACGCCCTAAACAGTGGAAAAATGAAGCTACCAGGCAGGAACAAAAATGCCGAATGGGCAGCTTGCTACCACCACTTACGCAAGCCATATCGCACGGAACGCCGTAGAACGAACCCCACTTTGCGGTGCGAAAAAATGCGAAGAATGCAAACAAAATTGTTGGGCACAGCCAACAGAAGCAAAACAAAAAAAAACGCACACATAAACACCATTCGGTGTGAAATCATAATAGAAAAAGAGGAAGAGAGAGAGAGAGAGGGACAAACATTAAATATCAATCCAATAACAATTTTGGGTGAATTCTGCGAATAAAAAACGGACACACACACATATAGACACATCTCTGTGTGAAGGTGATGCTGGGTTACTGCTCACGGAATGCTGATACCCGCGGATAATGATTAATTGTGGTGAAGAATTTCGCTAGACTGTGTTGCTGCATTGCTGCTTCGCTCGCTGCACTTGCTCGTGAGCCATGTGTTTCGGGAGACTTTACATAGATGCCCATTTGACGCTCCGGTTGGTTGTTCTTTTTTTTTAGCCATGATCATCACTGAACAAACACAGACGATTCATTTTCGGGGCCCGTTAAACCCGTCTGGCACGTTACGAGGGTTGAGCTTTAATTGATTATCAATCGGTGCGATGATGGTGGCGTTCCAGAGGAGCGTCGTCATCGAGTCAAATTGTACGATCGTCCAAGCAGATATCGTTGAATGTGTGAAATGTTCGTCTTATTTTATGTCTATAAACCTTCATGGACATATTGACGATCATTTTTGAAGATTCAAGAATTTGTCAAAACGTGGACAACGTTAGTCAGTGAAATGTTGAGGAAAGTATAATATTCTGGAAGATTGTGTTATAAGTGTAATAACTGAGAGTTGCGAGCCTTGAAGAATCGCCTAAGCTGATTAATGCTCAGCGCTTTAACGCGCTCAGAATTCACCTTTGAGACTATCTTGGAAATGGGTACACTTCAAATGTTAAAGGACCTCAACTCTTCTTCATTTTGGGCCCACGATTATCGTGTTCCCTGTTCCAGAATACTGTCGTTAGACGTAGTCTCTAGAATAGGTCCTTATACGGGGACTGATAGGAACTCCAAGAGGACTACTTTCTTTGAAAGCGTCAGGTTATATCGTCGTCACATACATACCTAATTAGTTAGTACGAGTCCACACAGGTTTCCGTGTTGTTCACATGTTCGGCAAAGTCCTGAAGAGCTTTGATGAATTGAGAGCAATTCCTTCAACAATATCTGAGGACACTCAGACATTGTTCATGTTCAAAGAGGCTATGGACCTTAAGGTCTATTTCGTCTAGAAGTGTGATCTTATCTAGTTTGCGTCTATGATAAATAGGAATGAGGGAAAATACCACGGGAACAGAGGTGAAACATCATCAACTGGTGTTACCATTTCTCTGTTTTCATGTCAACTCCTGAAACCCCTGGATAATTGGCAATACACTGAGCAGTATCTGAGGACATTCAATCACTATTATGAGTTATTCTTGATGTATGCAGTTGTTTGGACATTAGGATCTCTTTCACGTCTAAAAGTGTGAGGGATTCCAATGAACCTCTATATACCTTCGTCTATGTTAAATGTGACATTCTTGAAGTAATTCTTATATTTTTAATAAATCCTCACCATAACTCGTTCGATTCGATAAGCATGTCTAATTGTATGTTATTTTTTCCTTCTTCTTCTTCTCTTTCCCAATACCCGTTCGTGCTTCCTCACCGACATAAAAAAAAACCCACCTTGGATGTTCCTGCGTTCTTCTCCATGCGCCCCGGGGCTACGTTCGGTTCCAGAAGGCGATTAACAAAACGATGACGACGGATTTTGGTGACCTTCGGCTGATGAAGACGAAGCAGAAGCAGACGACAAAGCGAAAACTTATCCGCCACGTGGAGGCGTTTCACAGTGTGCAGCAGCATTATTCCTATCGCTACCAAAGCAACGGTAACGGCGCAACGAGCAACGCATTGAACAGCACCAGACGAAGAACGAAACCATCGACGAGCAGCAGAACGAGAAGAACGTTACGGTTCCGGAACGATCCCAACCCGACGTACGACGTACAGCAACAACGCTAAGAATTCCCACCCCCCGTTTCCCGACAACGACGAGCGTCCATTCATCCGGCAAACACAACTACGAAGACACACATAGTTCTTCCGTAAACGTAAGGCCGGATCGCGACCGATCGCGGGTGGGTGTCTTCATGGATCGGCGCAATGGCGGCACTAGTTTGGCGCCCCCAAGGCCCCCAAAATCGTTGCCCCGCGTGCACCGCCCCCGGGCCCCGGATCCAAACTCCTCCACCACACCTGCCACGAACCCGACGGCGATGATCGGCATGATGGTGGTCGGGAGCAGTGGGGCAACCGGCAATGGGGGTTCCGGCCATCCCGTCGCGACGACAGCAGCAACACCAACGCCACCGCAACTGTCACCAAAACCGAGACACCTGATCGGTGGTAGCAGTAGCAGCAGCAGCAGCAGTAGTAGCAACAGCGTCGTCCTAGGTAGTAGTAATTTAAGCAACGGAAACGACAACAGCAGCAACCTAGCGAGTAATAATATCAGCAGCAACAGCAACAATAATATTAGTAATAATAATAATATTAACAGTAACAGTAGCGTTAATAATAATAATACTATTTTTATGCATAATAATCCTCATAATCATACGAGCGCGGCCGCGGCGTCGAGCGGCGAAAGTAATTTTAACAGTGCTAGCCTAATAAGTAGCAACGGTAGCAGTAGTAGAAGTACTAGTAGCAGCACCAGTAGCACTAGCAATAGCACCAGCAGTAGTAGCACTAGCAGTAGGAGTAATCATAGTAATCTAAATAATAATAGCAGTACGGGCGGTAGTAGTCAACATCATCATCCACATCATCAGCCGCATCCGCCGCATCCACCGCAACCGCATCCACATCCGCCACAACACCACCAACACCACCACCACCACCACCACCACCTTCATCAGCACAATCATCCGCACCAGCAGAGCAATCGGAGCATCGGCAGCAACTCGTCCACGTTGTCGTCGGTATCGTCCAGCTCGTCGACGGTCGCATTGTTGAGGCCACAGATAGCACCGCTCGTGCCGCTCGTACACTCCCGGCTGGTGGCGACACCAACCCCACCACCATTGCCCCCACACCACCACCAACACCAGCGGCCTACGTCACCGGTCGGCAGTACGTTCGCACGCCGTCGGCACAGTCCCACGGCACTGCACCATCCGCATCTCACAAGTATTCCTCCGCTCGGGTCGGTTACCGATGCGTCTGCAGCTGGTACGCCACCACCGGTTCTACTGCTACCCGTCGATCAACCGATCGTACCTACCAACAACTCCGCCTCCAACCCGACGACACCCGTGACGCTGGCCGCCCCGAGACCGGAGAACGAACGGCTCGCGAACGAGTACGTCGACACACCGTTCGGCCGCAGCCATAATGGGGCGACGATCGGTGGTAGTGCAGGTGGGTCTCCCCACATTCCAACGGCCGGCGGACTATTGCCGGCATTGCAGCAGGGTCTCCAAACCCAACAGCAGCACCGCAACCTGTCCCAGCACGGTGCGAGTGATGCGATCGTGCCAGTCATTACCGGCCAACCAAGGCCAACGGTGGATCGGGCGAGGTCACCGACGGCGATCACCCAAAGTGACACTGTGCGGGTTATCAAGAGCACCGAAGGACGACACGGCATCACGGCAGCGACCGGCAACTTCGGTCAGAATGCGACCGGTATGGCGCGTGGATCGAGTATCATCACCAAACAGCCGACGAAGAAGAAGGACGGTTCGGATCGGCACGAACTGCTCGAGCTGGAGCTGCAGCACCACCACCACCATCACCATCGGCACCATGGAAGGTCGGCGGTAGCGACGGTCGGTGGTGCAGGTTCCGGTCCACTCGGAGCGGCCGGTGTCGCTGGTACGGATGGGCTGATGGGCATCGGGTCCATCACCTGTCCCCGGTGTCGTCGGTGCCGGTGTGAAGAGTGCCAAAAGCCACGGCCCCTCCCATCGCACTGGCTGTGCGACAAGAGCTGTCTCTGCAGTGCGGAAACGATCATCGACTATGCGTCCTGTCTTTGCTGCGTGAAGGCCCTCTACTACCACTGCTCGAAGGAGCACGAGTTCGAGCGGGAAGTGATCGGTCCGGACGGGACGATCGAAACGGAAACCGTGTCCTGCGCGGACGATCCCTGTTCCTGCGTGCCGCACAAGCGCACAACCCGCTGGGGCTGTCTCGGTGCGCTGTCGGTGGCGTTGCCCTGTCTGTGGTGTTACTGGCCGATGCGCGGTTGCGTCGCCATCTGTGCCCGCTGTTACGCCAAACATTCCCGCCACGGGTGCCGCTGTACGCAGCATCCGGCGGCACCGGCGGGTAGCAACACTGCCGGTGGCATTCTCAACGGTTCCATGTTCGGGACGGAGCTGATGGGTGGACCGGGTATCGGTGGTGGTGGTGGTGGTGGCGGCGGTGGTCTGAACACCGCCAGCCTCCATGGGCACGAGCTGCGAGCGAAAGGTGACCCGGCGGATGGGGATTCCACCCTGCAACATCTGCACCACCATCTGCGCCATCATCTGCATCGATCGGTGGATGCTTCGTCCACGGATCTGACTACGCCCGAGAAGCGACTGCTCGACACTAGCACCGATACTAGCTACTGACGTTGGTGGCACTGTTGGTCGGATACCGACCATCTGCAGACTGCCGGCGACGAAACGGATGGCGAGGAGGAGGAGGATGAGGATGAGGATGATGTTGTCGGTTGTTACGAACGGGACACGACCGTCGATGAGCACGAGGGCGATGAGGATGATGATTCGACGATGATTATGATGATGTTGCACCTGTAGAATGAGAACCCCCGTTTATACTCACATTGTTTCGTTCCTCACCATCCGGTACACATTTGCTAACTGCTGCTACTACTGGTACTGGTGACCCTTCCGGTTAGGATTGTTTCCGTTCCAGGAGGCAACCTGGGAAGCAAACACGCGTGTTCGAGTGTGGATGTGTTTCTCCTACCCATTCCCCTATCATTCCCTTTCCCAACTACCATACACAGAGCAAGACCCGACGTCAAGTGGATTCTACATTGAGGATCTCGTCTACAGCATGGCTACAACAGGTAGTGAGACACAACTCAGCTATCAGGTGATGAAATCGCTTAACGATCGCTGGCCTTCTGTAAGAGTCCTTTAAACGATTGAGCGTTGTCATCCGCTATATCATGTATCATTTGTATGTTTATTCGTTTTGAGGGTAACGTAGAATAACTTCACGAGTCTGGTTGTCCAGAGTTTAATCTCTTGACCATCTTTGAAGCGCCCTGTTTATGAGTATTGGAACTTTAAAAGTTTAACACAACACCCTTGCTTGAACATCGCGAGAAATGTTCCCAGAGTTTAGAAAAACTGAGGTGACTATTGACGTATCTCATCGTCAATGTTGACTTCTGACCCAAGATAGTTGAAGCTTTGGACAACTTCACCTTCTATTTATGGAGAAGACATATCACCTATACAGGTCAAGAGCTAGATTGAGTAGTATGCGTCCTCGCAATCAATGAAGAGCCAGCAAAATGAAACAGTTACTTCACCATCTGGCACCAGGACCTCTGCCGCATGGTGAAGGTCTGATCGATTGCATTTTTTGATGTTTGCTTCACAATTTTTCATTCATCTCTTCTGACCTGCTGGCTTCTCGGCAGCTGGCTGGATCCGTTCTTGCGAAGCGGACAGGCAAATGAAGATCGTCTCGCTAGGAGATCATTCATCTGGAGATGTTTCCATCCGTTATCGGCCAGTTTTACACAGTGCGTGTTCGATCCTCTAGCGGATGTCACTTCTACCGCTTTCCAACTGGTGTTGGACGGCCACCAGACGCAACATGGAATGTAGCATTAGGTTGAACCTTTTTTTTTCTCTTCATTTCTTCTTCCTCTTTTTCCTCTTCCACGGAAGATCTGCATCAATGGTTGGGAGATATTGATTTTCTTCCATTTAGGACACATGGACGGTTACACTCGCGCGTACACCTTTTCCTTCCTCGAGGATTCTTTACTTCTAACGTACCTGATCGGATCGGAACGGAGCTAACAACAGAGAGAGAAACAAGAGCACAAAGCAAACGCACCACGAATTCCGATCAGATGCGTCCTCCGGGAGGATGCGTCCTAAACCATCTGGTACGAAACAAAGCTTAACCCGAAGATATGCGGGTCGTTGCAGCATCATCATCACACATTCTTGGTATTGAGGAATGAAGTGAAAAAAAATACTAACAAACAACACACACACACAAACGTAAAGCATCTGTGTTAAGAATTGGGTTTCGCTTGTTGGATGGTATGATGGAATACTTTCGCGTTGGTTGGCATATTTGGTACTGTATGGGGAAGAAAAAAAACTTCAAATGTGTGTGTGTTGTTTTGTTTTTCTCTGTTTTGGCCATCTTTTACATCGTTTGAAAAAAAAAACGCCCGAAGCTCACATTTCCTAGAAATTGCATTGTCCTTTTTTTCTGCTTTCCAACTTCCCTCACTCACACAGTAACAAGTGTTGCCATGGAAGATTTTCCTCTGGCTATTATGTTGTGTTGTGTTGATTGTTTCATGTTTGCTACGTACGTCATTTTTGACGTTTCATTCCCGCCAAAAAGGGAACATTTTCGCTTTAGTCTTGCGAAACAGATCACATGCTATGTGTGTGTCTCGCTCTCTTTCTCTCTCTCTCTTTCTTATTGGGCAGGTTGACTGACGATCGCCAAACAAACAATGATCATCAACCTTACCAAGCGACAAACACGTGCGTCATCAGGATTGCGTCGGACAAAATGGTTCGAACACTGTCCGGATGTGTAAATGTGTGTGTCTGTGTGTGTGTGTGTGTGTGTGGGTCGGTTTTTTGGTTCAACACTCTGCTGCCAAAAACACTCAATCTTCTAAATTTATATTCGGCTGTTGTTTTTTTTTAAATAGACATTTAGCAAAATGTTTCACCCGTTCCAAACCGTCGACCTTCCCCCTTCCTTTCCGGAAGGGGTGGGGGGGCGATCGCGCTACGTGCGCAAATGCGCGTTTCGGAAATGTTGCGCACCGGGATGGCCGCCACCGTGTTGGCAAAAAGGGCAGTTGAAAATTTAAAAATAAAATTCATTCATAAATGTTTTCTGCTTCCCTTCACTCGTTCAAAATATCCCACGCACGCACTCAAAACTATTTTTTGTTTTTTTTTGTTGGTTTTGAGTTACACACGTGGGAAGAAGGATGAATATATTTATAAGTTTGGTCCTTTAGTTGTGCGGTTTTTTTTTTGTTTCCGTGAAATAGCGAGTTTTTGAAAATATTCCATCCAAACCGGATGCCCTCGATTTGGTTGCAGGAATTAATGGCCCGCTTGGAAAACCGCCAAGAGACAAACATCACTAGCCGCTTCTCGTGTCTCTAGTGTCTCTGCTCAGTAGTTAGGCATTTTAGCATACAAAAAGAGCTCTTTACTATTATCATTCCACAGATAGTGTGTTTATTCTTTTATTAACTATACATTTTTCCCTACTTTTCCATTTTCCCCTTTTCCCAAACACTCGAACACGTAAACCAGGGAAGGTGTTGAACGAACAAACAAGAGCGAGAAGTAACAAAGACAAATCGGTGCAAAAAATAAAGAACAACAAACAGAAGAAAACTGAAACAGCAGAAGAAGAAAATGAAACAAAGCAAACGAACTCAAGATTTCGAGTAGGATTTAATTTCCAGTATTATCTAGTCGTGCATTATATAGTGTTGTAAAAAAAAACAAGCAAACGATCGGAGAAAAGAAAAGGAAACTGTAAGAAAGCGAGAAAAGTGCAGAAAGAGTGAAACAAAACAAGCGAACGAAACGAGAGCGAATGCAAACATTGCGAAAAACAATGCGAACCAACACGCGTTTGTTTCGCACGCAGCACGATTATCGTGCGTTCGAGAATGTTTGACAAAAGGTGGAGACAAACGTTCTGCAACTGTTTTCTGTACAACAAAAGAAAGTAAAACGGTAAACGGAAGTGAGAAAGAAAAATGGGAGAATACAGCAAACGTTACAGTCGCATGATGTCGAAATGAAAATGTAAGAAAGTTATGTTATTAAGCAGTTATGTGTGAGCAACAGCACACAGCGGATCAGAAACGACACCGTGTCCTCAAACAACCTCCCCTCCCCCCTCCCTTCCCTCCCCCCTCATAATCCCCACTTTCGTTTTCTGTTTCATTCGTCGACCATTGCGTTTTGTGTTTATGTTACGTTTTATTTTAATTATTAATATTATTATTTTAACTTTAACGCAAAATAAACTAGCGCACACAAACAAATCCGAGAAGAATAAAAAAAACAAAAAACAACAAACCAAGGAAAAACCAATTGTCGATTGTTTTAAAAGGGGGCCTCCTCTCCCGGCCAAAAAATGCTGGCATCTGGTGTGTGGCATGTAATGTAATGTGGCGTTTTCCGTTTTTTTTTGTTTGTTTCATATTTGAACCGTTGTTTTTATGTTTCTCCCTCTCCCTCTTTGTGCCTATATTTGCAAAACACACAAACGAAATGAATGAACAAAATTTTAGTAGATCGAAGAAAGGATCCCGTTGGTGTCTTATATAAAAAGAAACAGTGTTTTATCATTTTATTTTATTCCTTTTTTGTTCGTTTTTTACTTTCTGTTGTTTTTTTTCTTTCGGCAAATTAGGAACAGGTACGCGTAACATTATTATTTTATTGTAAGCTAAGCTAAAAATATCCTGTCGACCTATCTAATCTAATGCGACCGTTGCGGAGTGGAAGGATGTACATGTATGTTTTGTATGTATGTAGCGTAGATGTAGGTAGGTAGGGTAGGTAGTTAAGTAGGATGTGGATGAAAGTGGAAGCGCAGGCGTCGCAACATAGTGCCGGAGCGAATAAGAAGAAAAAAGAGACGGAAGAAAATCCCATGACGCTTTAAACAACAACAAATAGGAAGAGAAGAAGGAAGAAGAATACAAACACACACACACAGAAAAACATTAAAAAAGCGAAGTAAAGTTTGCAACTTGTAAAAAGAGGATTCAAAATATAAGATGAAACTAAATATGTGTGACAGAGCACATGTTTCGTGTGTGTGTATGTGTGTTATATGCTTCGTTGCTCCGGCAGAAGAAAAAAGGAAAGCAGTAAAACAACAGGCAAACGCAGAAACATGCAAAATGTAATATATACTAAGAAACAAGAGAAGAAAGAGAAAATAAATTATTTAGCTAACAAATCGAAACCATAACAGTTGAATACAAAACAAAACAAAAACAAACTAAAACAAAACATGGAACAACAATTCATTCGAGAGTACATCATCGGGCACGCTGTGTTCCGATCCCGATCGTTGGTAGCAAGAGTGGAAAGAAACAAAAGCATTGCACAAACAAACAAGACGAACAAGGAACGGGAAGGAAAGAAAGAAAAGGAAGATAAGTGTGTGTGTGTGTGTGTCTCACAGATATGATCGTTCGTGTTGTTGTTGTTTGGAGTTGTTGCACTTTTTGTTGGTCCTCCGCCCCCGGGTAGAACAAAATCCTCCCATGTCCGCTGCCGACTACATCCAGAGTTCCTCCGGTAGAGTCTTATGGTTTTTTTATTTTGCTGCGGTAACAAAACAGGAGAAGAAACAAATCAAATGTGGGCCTTCAATTGAAACGTATTGTGACGAAGCAATTAGACGAGTATGCGTACACTAACCACAGTAGATAAGAAGGGATGAATGTAGCAAACTAAAAGCATCACCTTGATTGGAACTGATTGGAAAATCTCGTAAAATAAAAATGTAAAACATGAAAATCATACACGCAGCCAAGGTAAGGAAAACAAAAACAAAACAAAACAAAAAACCATCCCAATTGTGAAAGAAAAAAAAATGAAGAAAAAAAGAGGAAAATTTAAAAAACCAAAAGTTACTTTGCTCTGTATGAAAGGAAGCAAAACAAAAAACGGACTGAGACTGCATTAAATAAAACAGAAAGTGGTAAAAAAAAAGAAGTTGCGTGCTGAGCGGTGGAAGCGGAACAGAACAAAGATAGAACGAACAAACACTATGAAACAAAACTGGTAAGATTATAAGTAATTGCTAGTACTATAGAAAAGGAAAACCAATGGCAATGGCGTAACGAGAGTAGGTGTAGGCATATAGAAGAACATTTTTTTATGAAGATGAACATTTAATTGAATAAAATCAAACCTGGTAACGAAGAAGACTTTTAACTACGAGCAACAACAATATTTAGCACTTTTAGTACACGGTGGGGCGGGATGGGATGGGCTTTTTTTCTGGTGGAAGATGGACATAAATGTTGTACAGCAGCAATTACTGCCCTCCCGGCCCGAAACGTGTCATGTGTGTCTCTTATGTGTGTGCGTTGTATAAAGAAAAAAAAACTATGCTAACATGCGAAAGGGGAATGGTAGATAGGAATAAGAGGAAAGCGTATTGGTTGAAACCATATATTCTAAACTGGAATTCGGTAGTAAAACAAACGGAAACGGAAAACAACACAGCATACACGTTAATTCAAAACTGTGCAGTGACGTTTTTGTTTCTCTATTCCTGGAGTGACAAGCATAAACTGCAAGCAAAATCAGTAATTAAGAGCACAACAAACAACTACTACTACTATTACTACTACTACTACTACTACCACCACCACTATTGCTACTGTGTAACTGTTGCCTAAACGCAATGTAGTAACTACATACCTGAGCTAAGTAAGTGAAAAACGGAAACAAGTGAAGCGATAAAACAAAACGAGATCTATTTTTGTGGGCGACCATTAGAGACTGTGTGCATGCGGGCGTGTGTTTGTGTTTGTGAACAACACACACACAAAAAAAAACGTTTACCTGTACGCGCAAGCCTGATTAAAAAGAAAGAAAACAAAATGTTCTCATCCATCGGACAACACCAATGAACTAAGATTACTACTAATACGATAATTGCTAACGATCGCGTAACGCCTAACCGCGTTACGCTAAGAGTGATGATGCAGTGTAAGAGAAAGAGAGTTCTATATACATATTAATATACAACAACATCCACTATCGCCCAACATCCTTATACACCCTTTGTATGAAACTGTCACGTACCAGAAAGGGTGAGAAGAACAAAACAAAAAAATGAAAGAAGAACGTCCTATCGAAATGATTGTCTAGCAAAGAGAATACAATTTTAACAACATTGTTAATATTAAAAATGAAAGCTAAATACAAAACAAACAAAAACTACAATCTACTAGAGTCATATTTTTGTAATTGAAAAAAAAAACACACACACATAAAACAACTTGGTATGAAATACACAAAACAAAATCCCTCCCCATTCGTTGAAAAACATAGAAAACAACAACATATAAATGTATGTCATGTATGTATTAATGAAAAAGAAAACACACACAGACACACAGTAAATAACAAACAGTAAAATTGAAGCAGAAAACAAACAACCCATTCATTCGATAAATGTTTTATGGAAAAGAAAACTGCTAAAACTACAAACTACAGCTGCAAAAATACATATAATACGCTAGCAGAACTACACACGACTAAGAGAAACAACAACAAAAAACAATGCACTGACCGAAAATGATTGATTGTTGGGGATGTGAATTCGTACTACTGGAAACCAATATAGTAATGCTATTGATTGTGTTTTGTACATGTTTGTATATAAAAAAATATATATACACCCATATATGTATTGTATTATATTACTTTGTTTAATTATGTTTTATTCTTACTATGGACAAAACAGAAAAACCTGTAATTATTATCTACCTGTTTATAATAATAACATAATGACCAATTTAAAATTCTCGCTGTGTGTGTGTTTTTTTTCTTTTGTTTTTTTTTATTAAAATCGCAAAAAGGAAAGAAATTTCAACACCGCCACGTGCTAAGTACTAAAACACCAGGCGGCTCCATCGGTTTTTCCTCTAGCGGTGGACCACGTGGCGTGACGCTTTGTCTAAGATGTTATTGTTGTTTGCAGACCGTTTTCCCCCCATTTTAGTGAATCGTCTCGCGAGGCAAGTATTAAGGACGGAAAAGAAAAAGATTTTCGCGACATAAATACGAAAATTGTAGATGGACCAACGTCACAGCCGGTGAACGTGATCTTTTGCATCGTCGTATTTTTAGTGTATCGTTAAATTTAATAGCAGCGGGAATGAAAAAAAACACACAACAAATCTCCCTATACACCAGGTACATCGTGTGGGCATCATCATTAGGGAAACACCCTGTTTGCCGAGTTTGCAAAGAAGGAACAAAACATGAAAAAATATTAAACAGCTTTTCCTCCGCACGTATTTAGTCCGTTTCATTGACGTTTGAACGAGAACGACCACAGCATCGGTACGGTTGTGTCACCGCAAACTATTTATAATTAATTGCACACGCCGGGAACGCGCGTCTCGCGTTTGCTTACGTCGGGTGCATCCGTGGAAGTTTTTGCAATATGACGCTAAAACATCCACCAATGGGATTGTGCCCCTACCCCACAGGTAGTACAGCTCGGGGCAATGGCCTAAGAAAATCTCCCTCCATTCCCTCCCTTCCAAACCGGACATGATACATTGTCACGAAAGAAAGGGGAAACATACGATAAATTTAGCCACCACTAAAAAAAGGGGGTTCTCACCCAGCATAAATCCGCTATGAGCACTTCCGGTCGCTTCACAACAAAAAAAAAAACAAATCCACACCGAAGCAAGCGAAGTGTAACGCGTAACGCGCTAGAGTGCAATTTTGCAAATGGTGCAAAACCCGCAACATCCGCCATGTGCGCATGTCTGCACTGCGTGCTCCAGTGAGGAAAAAAAATGGCCACACAGTCATAAAACGCGAATAACGTTGTCCACTGGATGGAATCATGGTTTTCGATTGATACAGAACAGTATCCAAGTAACCCGTGGTTACTAAGCCGCACTGAAGAATTTAAAAAAAACCTAATCTAAACAAATGTGACATATGTACCGTGGTTGCGTTTATGACTCACAGTTAAATGCTTCACGTTCGATCGAGGACGAACGGTGACGCGTGCATTGGAATGTTTGATGTTTTTTTTTCCTTACCGTGTGAGTGTTGGTATGATGTCTTCAAATTAATCTGTCCTATTCCTCCCCCCCCATCCTCACCCCCCACAACCCCTTTTCATAACTAATTGCTCCGTTTTCACATCGGTTCACCGGATCGGGTTGGACATAAATAGTCCAATAGTTTTCCGACTGCATTTGCATTTCACATTTTACACGGCACACACACACACACACACACGTGCGATAAAAAGCAAAATTTATCCATGGCAAATCCACGCCAACTTATCTTTCTACCGTATGGCGCCATCGTGCAATGGATCGTTTCGGTTAGCTGCATTTGAACCGGCCGTTACACGGCGGCAGCATAATTGATGATAGATATCTGGTCCGTACGCATACCTCGAATCTGTCCACGCACCGGTCCACGTATGGGAGTGTACCGTATCAGCAAATGCCATCATCGTGTGCATCTCGTGTGCAACAAACAACAATCGCGTCGCGGTGATGGTGATAGTGTGTTGAATGAAAGACGGGGCCAAAGATTTGTCCTTGTGCTGTGGCGAGCGGGATTTCGTTCGGTGATGCCCCCACGGGGAGGGGGGGAGGGGGGAATGCGAGTGTGTCAACCATTTTTCACAGCATGGTTCGCCTAGTGGACGTCAGCAGCAGCAGCACCGCTGGCTAATAAACCAAACATTACCGATTCGGCTATGTGTGTGCCCTCGGTGGAAAACTCCTTCCATCCGTCCGTTCCCGTGTCCGTCAGAGCAGCGCAGCTTCGATAGTGGTTTGTATATTTAGCGTGTGTTTGCCTGTGTGAACCCCGGTGGCTAATCTGGGTATCGGGAAACCGTGCGGCGGGAGTAGGAATTATCTATAAATAGAAATTACTCAATTTCATTAACATTTTTTTTTTCGCTCTTGTTGCTCGACAAACACCACCACCCCTTTTGAGGAGGGGAGAGAGATCTGCTCTAGTACACACCTTTACATTCATGGCACCACCTTCACCGGTACACCACCATCCCCCATGCCATTGCAACGAATCCGATTCATTTTTCCTCGTAAAACTTGGACAGAAGAACAGGCAAAAGTCCGCCGTACGGCATTCGAGCGAGCGCAAACATTGCGTCGGTAAACAAGCGGTACCTTTTTCTTGGCCGCCAACTATTTTTCACCCTGTGTCAAAAAGAACTGCGACGCGGACGCTTGGTTGCTGTTTTTTTTTTCGTTCTGCTTCTGAAAGCGTTTGATAAGCGGATGCTTCGATCTGGACACAAAACTCTGGCCGAAATGAGAAATGTTAACGTACAACTCCATAGCCTACTCGGATACTAATGTCGAGAAGATACGAATGTGCAGAGTAGTGATGGGCAATGGGATTCAGAGAGGATTCTAAGATTCGCTCTCAAATCTTGGATCTTCTAAATCCTTATCTGGTATGATTGGGAAAAACTCATACTCCCACTCTCTCGGAATCAGAGAGCTATTATGAAAGGAATACAGATCTGTAATGATTGGAATCTAGTTTAAGGATCTGAAACAAAATTTCCTATTTGTATCCCTTGGGAACTTAATTTTCCGTGATTGAAATCCAGAATTGGGAACTGAAACATGATTATGGATTTTTTCTTGGGAATCAGGATATGTCAAATCAGGATCTGAGCTCCTGGGAATCTGGGTCTGTTATAATTGATGCAATGAGGATCTGAATTGAATTGATCTCTGGATTTGGCATCTTTTGGCATCCAAAACTGATCTCTGATCTGCAACTGATATCAGATTCCAAATCTGGATCTGTTGGGAATCGGAACAGACAAGATTGGGGTCTAAAACATGTGTTTGGATCTCTTGGGATCCGGAGATGTCATAGAACTGGGACCATATATAACGACCCAATGATCTGTTTTGATTGCAATTTGAATCAATAATCCAGAAATAAATTCTTCGGGATACGAATCTTCTTCTTCTTTTTGATTGGCCTGCCCTATCGGGCACTTGTAAGAGACTCCAATCCGTTTATAACTTGGGAGATCTATAGAGAATCACCTGGATTCGAATCTATAGTGCATTATAGAATTTAGATTTGGAACAAGTATCCAGATTTCGAACTCTCAGGATCCAATTCCTTCATGATTGGAACCCAGGACTGGCGTCAGAAACTAGAGGCCAGATTTGATTTACTCAACCCAAATATGCTACTACTGGGGTCCGAATTTGAGGTCTGATACATGAGTTTGGATCTCTTGGGATTCGAATCTATAAAGGGGTTGGGACTTAAAACAAGATATTTAATTGATTGATTTGAATGCAGAATTGGGATCTAACAAAAAAGTCAATTCAAAACCTTCGGGATCCGGATACGTTGTGATATTATTTAGGATTGGTATCTGAAACAAGTGTCCAAATTAGGATCTCTCAGGATTTGATTCTGTTATGATTGAAATCCAGGATTGGGATCTGAAGTCAAAGTCCAAATGTAGCATTCCCCAGATCTGGATCTGTCATGATTTGAATCTAGAATTGGGCTCTGACACAAAAGTCCAATATCTCTCGATCCGGATATATTATGAACGGAATCCAGGATCCAGATCTCTAACGATTGGAATTCAAGGTTGGAATCTCTCGGGTATCCAATTGGGTAGTCTACTATTAGACTCTTCGTAGCTTCTCAGTCGCTACGGGGTTCTTAAGACCCGTTTATTGTTAGATACTCCACAAAACTCCAATAATTTAAGCAAATCTCACACACACACACACACACACACACACACACACACAAACCCAGCCCTTTATGGATGCGTAGTATGTCATCGCACGTTTCAGGGTTTCAAAACAAAAACCCCTCGTCGGAAAAAAAACGCGCAAGAAGCGCAAGGAAAAACAATATATCCGAAGTGGAATATCTATTTTCGGAACCCCGGCCCGTACGCCAAAGTTTGCACCGTTGTGGTGGTGTTGGTGCTGATGTTGTTGCCGCCCGAATTGAACGATCGATTCAATCGATGGTAGCAAAAGCGTTCGGAAGGTTTTGTGGAACCCGGCGACCTGATCTACCCGGTGGCATGATGCGGGCCCACTGGAATGAAATGGGTGCGCAGGGGAAATGTGTGGAGAACGGCACACACCCAGCAGCCAGCGCGGCACTTGCCGGTACAGGTCAATACGCCAATCTGACAGCTCATTGATAACCGGCACTGCTGGTTCCAGCCAGCATGCGGCGATAAGCAAAAGTACTGACTCTTCCCCTGCACTCTCCCCCTCATGCGCCCCCGGCGTGATGTTACGTAAAAGGCAGCGTTTAATGGGAGAACGACCGGAAGCGCGGCGAAACGTGGACAACCGCAATTAGCACCGGCGGTCTAGGCAAACTCCCAGCAAAAAACTTATCTCGCTCGGAAGTTTGGCCTGGAAACGTCACCCTACACACACAACGCCGTGCGCCGATGCGTTGGCAGAGCGGAAGCGATCGGTTCGGGGCGTCGGCTTGAGAATTTCTATAAATATTCCTTTTACGCCCGGGTGCTACTTCGTCCTCTTTTCCGTCTGCAAGTGGATGTGCAAATTTCATCAGCTTTCCTCCAAGCGGAAACTGTTTTGCTGCTGTCCACACCAACACACACACACATACTTGAAGATCGTGGCTTCCAGCTCGATCCACATATCGCATCGAACTAGGTGGTCCAGGTACAAGAGATCAGAGATCTACTACCATTACAGTGAAAGAAAAAACAAACCATGAGGCTGCGGTGTAGTAATCACGATCGCGATCGATCAATCTCGCCAACCCATATCTCTCTCTCTCGGTACAGCGTGCATTGCATATTGCACAACCACCAACACCAAGAGTGTGGTTCCCGAGAAATTCGAAACCAAAATCGATCCACTCACTCTCTTTTTCTCTGTCTCGCACGCTCCCAAACGTTGTCTTATCAGTGAGGCTTTCCCATCCCGCATCTTCTTTCCATAAGTTCCACGAGAGAAAAAACGAAATGTTCCATACCCGGTATGGAATAATCATTCCATTGATTCTCGAACCGGTGTCAACAAGCTGCTGCTGCCCAGAGTCTCGGGTTCTACTAAATAGGCCGGGCTTAGAAACGGTCGAGTCGCGCCCGCCCGGGCCCATGAGCGACTGTTTGCTTTCATTTAGCCTGCTTTTTTTTCTTGCCCCCCAACGCCATCGTCCATTTTTTGGTCGAAATTCGTTGCCTTGCCCGTTCGTGTGTACTGCTGTTTATTTATTTATTTCCATTCTACAGCAGTATTTTTCCAATTCTTTTTTTTTTGCGCGCGCTCACTCGCATGTGAGAGGGCGCGAGCGCGCGCGCAAGTGAGACGCGTGTGTACCATTTGTCACAGCCGGTTGGTTACGCGCGCGCGGCGGCTTTCGGAGGAAAACAGATCCCCCATTCACAGCATTCCGGCGTCGTAAATGCAAACTGTTTGCCGTAAGTAAACGGGGAACCGTCCGCCGGTCCTCCCGGTGCGGCGGCTGGGTCGAAGAACGCGACCGAGTAGTCCCCCGAAAACGTTTCTGGACGGTGCCATTTGTGCGACGGTGTCTAGGGTTCGCTAAACAAATTGAGGATTGGCTGGTAGGCTAGTTAACTGTATGGTTTGTAGTTTGTTTGCCCATTTTTTATCGACCTATCGATGAGTTGTACGTAAATACATATATTTTTTTTCTGTACCCCGAATCCTTTTCTATCTGTTGGAGGATCGGTTCAAAACTTTGAGAATGTCGTTGTACTTTTGTGTATCAGTTCGAGGAGGAAACATAGAAAATGGTGTTCAATATTAAATCCTAGCGACATAAGAAAGCTGCTAGGGTGAAGTGTGTAATTGTCGGAAAACAAATTGTGTCCACATTTTGCGAATATACTAACTTATACACAATTCGGTCAAAAGATTCCATTATAGCCCCAAAGTCTCTATAAAACAATCAAACAACAGTAACAATTCCATTATAGCATTCCTTCACGTAATAAACTTTTCTTTGCCTATGGGCTCTATTGCTATTTGAAGCTTTTCTTTCTGACCTTAGCAAGCTCATCGTCCATTGAGAGTAATGCTTCAGGATGAATAATACAATTTATTATGGAAAATGTCCATTCCAGCTGTACCCATTTCAACGAATGGTTTGCGGATGTTCTAATGGAACAATTTAATTCGTTTTGTGTACTCGATTAATTTAATGGTGCATTATGCACTGTAAAAACCATGTCCAAAGAGAAAAATCAACTACTGATCGGATCTCAATCAATTACCGGACCAACAAGAGAGTGGAGAACAGAAGCACTCGACCAATTTGAAATTGTAAAACACTAAGAGCTCTTTTTCAAACCAGAATTCTGTGAATAAGAGCGAGCATAGCCACGTACCAGTTTTTTACTAGCACCAAAGATCTATATCAGGGACTATCTTCTGTAAGTCCATTCAAATCCTTACGAGATAACATCTGTTGACTTGGACATTAAGGACCCTAAGCTTATTAATCCTAAGGAAAACCTAAGCTTATTTTAGAAAATTTTATACAACTTTTTTGTTCGTAGTTTTAAATTCCTTATTCCGTTAAGGAATGTAATCTTCTTCTTCTATGGTATGGCGCTACAACCTCGGGAGGTCTTGGGCCTGCCATTTCTGACTTCCATGACTTGGATTTATTCGCTACAGGATGGTCAGTGCTGCGTACGGGAGTACGCCCCGAATGGGATTCGATCCCCGGTCCTCCGTAAGGAATGTAATCAACACCTTCAAAAGTTTTTTCCTACAACTACACACTTTGTAGTTAAGAGGTTAAATAAGCAGAAACATGAAAGGGTACTGTCCTTGTTCAATCGATAATTAAACGTTGAAGAGTCTTGGATCGTCTGCCCTTCTCAGTGGAGCTCACGATCTTTGCGTTCTTCATATGTGGAAAATGACAAGTTCTGGTCCAATCTTTCTTGAAATGTGACATCCCTAACATCCAAGTTAGCACCAATGGGAATGTTGACTCAGATGGATTCCTTGAGAGGCCTATGTCTACGGAGTAGTGGATTAGTGTTGTATATCACACTCTCACAAAAGCTGTTCTACAAAGTTAATAGACAAAAGTTTATGCTCCAAAAATGAAATAATGCTAGGTACAGCATCTTTAGACTAAACTCTTGAGTGGAATATATCCGAAATAGTCCAACATCCTGATGGTCCACTTCAACTCCTAGAAACAATATGGAGGTAAGTAGAGATTTCCCTGAGATTGTTCCAGGAATTCTTCGAAACTTCGTAGACAATGGTCAAAAAAATTGAGAAATGTCCTTGTCTTATTGATGGCAAAAAATCTTCATCAGCTTTAATATTTTAAACTTCAACTTCTTAAAAAAAGCAGAGTCTTTGTGACAATTTCGGACCATTGAAAGTTCCGCTAAGAGCAAATCCCTTTCCAGCAGTTTCTTACGCATCGCCGTTACAAAACTAGCGTACAAATTGTTTCGCTTCATTGCATTTCATTAGTATAATCAGCACACACAACTCCAGCACGCTGGCCGAAGGGACAAAAAACGGCACGGCATCCACAGCTACATAAATCAGCGCATCCGCTCTACGTTGCCGCTGAGTGGTGCCATTCCCCTTCCGGTTAGGGGGTTTTTTTTTTGTTGGTTTGATTCATACAGTTGTTTGTTGCAATATGTTGTCTGTAATCTGTCCAATAATTGGCCCCCGTCGAATTTGGGAAAACTGGATTAACGGGT
This sequence comes from Anopheles minimus, assembly GCA_000349025.1. Classification (NCBI taxonomy): domain Eukaryota; kingdom Metazoa; phylum Arthropoda; class Insecta; order Diptera; family Culicidae; genus Anopheles; species Anopheles minimus. The sequence goes on along the minus strand of KB664165.1, from coordinate 10,072,978 downwards.
TGATCATCACGGGGTTGGTCGCCGAAAGGTTATCAGCACGAGCGTACTCGCCGGACTCAACGGGCTTTGTGGGGAATTTTCGTAGCCATCACCGTTCCGCGCCGTTTAATCACCGTCTGATCGGTCCAGTATTTCTCGGGCTAGTGCTTTTGCTGTATTATTCAGCGTGCTTCTCGCTGTCTGCGACCAAAACATCGTAAACATACCGAAAGTTTGGCCAAAAACCTGGTTCCATTCGTCCGAAATAGAACAGCTCGTGGCGAAGAGAACAAGAGGAGGGCCAAAGGAGGTACTAAGAGGGGTGGTACGATTTACAGTAAGTTCGTACAAGTTTCTCTGCTGCCTGATAAGAACAGTCATCGGTCCCATAATTATATTCTTGATAATCGGTTTCGTTTGTTGGATTTTTTTCTTCCTCGTGCTCGTTGCTCGTTTGATAAAGATAAATGAACTAACCGGAATCGATCGAACAGAAGGCAATGTAATTGATTGTCAAATTGTTCTACCAAACCCCTGCAGCTGCCCTAATCGGACCATTTTCCGGGGCATGAGTTACACACAAAGCACTAATTGGACAAGAGTTTGTCTGGGCGGGACACAATTTACTATGATACTAAATGAGGTTAGTCCGCCAACTTTAATTTAAATTGCACACAGGCGCACACTCTGAATCAAAGTACATTAAGCTAACGAAGTCCTCCCAGAATCCCCCCCCCCACGATCTCGTTGGTGAAAACCTTTGGGGGGATCTTTACCTGCACTTGCTGGTCTGCGTTTCAGACACTTCCTCCGAGACATTTCCTTTTTCTCTCGCTCCAGCGACGACTCGTCACGCATTCACAAACATCCCCTAACACACATCCCTCAACAGCTACAAACACAGCTACAGTATCGAGTGGTCTAGGGAGGTAGCACCTGCCATTTTCTCGAAAGTTTAAATTTAAACTGTGCGTACGTTGTCCCTTGGCGCATCTTCGGTCCCGCATCAGGTCCCGCCGGTGGCAAGATAAATAGAGAAAAATGACGTTCGGACGGCGTAGTAGTAGTAGATGCCGGTGCAGAAACGGATGAGTTCGTTTCTACGGAAGTAATGCACTCGCTTTGAAGCTGGTTGAATATGCTGCTATATCTAAATATATATATATGGATTGACGTGGATGAGGATACGATACACACGATTATAAGCTCCAGTGAAAGAATCGCTGGAATCTTCCAGTTAAGAAGATTGTAGAGATCTTTCGGCGATGATCATAAATGCATACTTAACAGTTGCCACTTCACAAAACCCAAATCCAAATATGAAATCTTTATAAATTGCTTTAAAAAAGGCTAGAAATGAGCGGCAGATTGGGGAAGCTCTTTCAGAATCTCTCGATCGTGCGCTATAAACGGTAATAGTGTTGTCAATATTCCTGTTTCAAACTTCTCCAGATTTTTTAAATTTTGTCAAACTCCTGAATGACTGCTTGGCCGTATATCTTATCTCTTATACACTAAACTCAAACATTATTTAACTATAACTATTATTTACTTATAGTTTACTTATAGCTACTGCATGTTTTTAAGCACATCTGCTATCAAAGGAAATGGCAAAAAACTTATGAATAAAGTAATTCAGCAAAAAAAATCAATTTCTCTACACTATACTAAGTCGTCGAAGCAACTCCCAACATTCGAGTGTGATAAAAGTTGCTTGCGATCAATCAACCTATCAACCGGTAACTCGCGTAATCAATGTCCATCACAGGGAATCGTGTCACATCCCTCCGAGAGGGAGAGCGGGGATTGGGTTGATTAACCGATTTCGGCGTTGGTGCTGCCGCTACTCCCAAACACATAATCATTGTTCCCCCCAATATGCGCGCCCAGAGTCCCGGATACAAATCAGATTTCAGTTGCTCCAGTTTACGGGTAGAACAGAATCGATTCGATTGTGTGCTCCGGCAAGTCAACAGTCGCGATGCTCGAAAAGGGTTTTGCTGGAGACGAATGTTGAATGGGAGCAGCAGCATAGTACTAGGCCGTAGAGTGCGAGCGCGCGCGCGCGCGCACACGTTCGGCACTACACACTGCTGACACGTCTACAGCCCGCGGGATATACGTGGCGTGGCGGTGTACAGTCCACTTGAAGAAGGGCAAAGAAAGAATTAGTTCGAACTCTAGCGATCTAGCGAGAGCAAGTGAGAGAGAGAGAGACACTGGGAAAGAAAGCAAGAACATGACGAACAAGTTTTCGAAACTTGCGTGGAGGGGAAGGGAAACACGTTACCAACTTCCGACGATAGCACGGACATCTTGTAGCCCCTCAAAAAGGCGAAGAATGTGGAAGATCCATGCGTAGTGACAGCGCATTGGTAGCGACGTAGCCGCGACTCCTGACGCAGCCCGGGTCACACAGTAGCTACCGGGCTTCATATAAAACCCGATTCCCCTACATGCGAGTGACGCGACGCGCTGGTTTGGCCGATCGACTGCGATTGCGCCCGAGCGTTACGTTGCGTCGCCACCACTTCCTCACCTTCCTCCCGGTGGGGGGAAAGGGAAGTGGAACACGGCTCCCCATGGTGGAGCACAGCGCGCACAAAATTATGATGGCCGATGGATGTGCTGGCTGTTTTCGTCTCTTCTACTACTGCTGCTGCCTTGATCGCTGTTGGCAAACGGTTGTTGGCCGTCAGAGCGCGCCAATAATCTCGGTACGGCGTGTCGTTCTGCTGCTCTCTTGCTCCCGTTGCGATCGTGCGCGTGCTTCGAGCGAGTGCCTTCGTATGATAATCTTTATGCTGGCTCTCTTCCCGTCTGTCGCAGGTACACGGGAGTGATCTGTTTGCTGCGCAAGGGTGCGTTCTACTGCAGCCTCACTGGTGATTTAGATCCACTTGCGGTGTGGTAGTGTCCAACACTACGCGTCGAAGTAATGTTTTGTTTCTTAAAGCACATTACTACATCTCTTCTAGATGTGCGCTCGAGAAGATCACCACTACCAGGGTGTCTGCTGCCAGAATATCACTGTTATACAAATAAAACAGCAACGCACAGGAAACAGAACACACCCTACTCCGTGCTGGAAGCATAATCCCATGCCGTAGCAGCAACAAAGGAGAGAAAAATAACGACGACGACGCACACACTGATTTTTATCCGCCTCAATATGTATGGGGCTCCACCATTCCATCCAGCGAAAACACCTTCAACAAAACAGAATCGTCGCCTTCCACACCAGCTTAAAGCCATGAGGCAAAGGCTTCCTTCATGGCCTTATGTTAAACAACCTCGCTATACTAGCGATCGTGAGCGCGCGCGCGTGTGTGTGTGCGTGGTACCGCGTTCTTCTTACTGGTTCTTGTTTTTTCCGCGCTGCGGCTCGTTGAGTATTTTGGTATTCAATTTCTGCTCCACACCACAATCATCCACGTCCTCCACGGCAATGGCCGGTGCCGGAGCAACAGCATCCCGAATCGCCCGATCGTCGTCGTATATTGCATCCAGACGCGCCCAGAGAGTGTTTCCTCGTTCCGATTCTGTGTACGCGTTACGTCCGAACGACCTCACCACGCATACACCGCAAAAAAAAAGAAAGAAATAAAACGATGGCCGCGCGCTGTTCACTGTGTGTGCGCGGGTTTGCTTATGGAGCGAACGCAAACGGTTCGAAACCACACACTTCACCACTCCCTCTCCCTCTTCCGCTCCTGTTTGTGCCTCCGGGGACCGTGCGATCGGTCGCGATCGCGTCCATTCACCGGCACCCGCCGATCTCTCCAGTCTCCGCGACGAGGTTTGCCGCGTACCGCAAGGGACCGCGCAAAACAAAACGCGTAACGCCGGTAGCCTATGTATTTGATGTTTTTTTTTCCCCCCAAAGCTGACTCTCTCGCTGGGACGAACGGGGATGCGCACCGCACGCTGAATTCCGTCCGTGGCCCGTCCGTCTCACCACCACACGCACACTGCTCCATCGAAGGCGTGTAGCGAGCGTGCTCACAGCACTGCCGCTGCCGGAGAGTGGACGACAAGTGGATGCAAGATGATGATGCTGGTGTTGATGCTGGTGATGGTTGCGCAGTACCGCAGACACACCAGCGCTGAAAGCTAAAGCGAGAGAACGGCTACGAACGAGAACGAGATGCGAGAAACATCACAGAAACGTTCGAAAGAACACACAGCAGCCCAAAGCAGGAACCTCCGTGGTACGGAATGGTCCAAATGGGGCGACGACATGCAGAGATTTGGAGATTGCGTTTTTCTTTCTTTCTTCTCTCGAGTTTACGGCTTTAGATCCGTGTAAAAGGGAAGATTCTATAGTGGTCATGATCACGATCGATGCTGATGATGATGATGTCGTTTGTTTTTCATCGGTGAATTAAAATCTAACGAGAACTGCAGTTCCACCGTGCGCCCGAGATGTCGTGTGAAGAGTGTTTTATTTTTCTTCCTTCAACAAAAAACCGTACCTACCCTACAGCCCGAATGTCGGCCCATTGAAGGGGTACCCCACACGCCAGCTGGATCCAACTGCTGGACAAAGGACAGTGGAAGGAAGAGCTGAATCTTTCCTCCCTGTTACACTGCCGCGCCAAAGAAACGATTCTCCAAGAAGAAGTGTTTGTGTGTGTGTGTGTGGCGGTGCCACAGCGAAAAAAAACCGTGCCAAGAGAAGGTCGTCTGACGGCTTGTATATGTGCAGGGCAGGGTGCGGCGAACGTGACGTGGTCAAACCCGTACGGCAAGTTGTGCTGGCTGCTGCCTGCCCGGGCAATCGAATCGGGCGAGCAAAGTTTGAAGGCATTGGGTCACCGCAGCAACCGTGGCACTGTGCAGGCTGGTGCAGGGAAACAGGGTGTGGAACGCGACCAGACGAAACTGGTCCCCGTGATGCCCCAACAGAGTGGTCGGTGGTTTCCGTTACAACCCCAGTTTCCTGCCTATATAATCTGCTCGATCGGCCATATTTCAGTACCATTGTATCTACCACCTGCTCTCCCTCCCAATCCGGTTGTGGTTTTGTGGGCTGGCTGCCATATAGCTTTCTCTGCACGTCCCTTAACAACGCGGCACCGCAGAGTCCCTACGCAAGTGTGGGCCTCCTGGGTTCGCTGCTTTTAAAGTTAATCTTGTGCGCTCCAGAGAGCTTCGTCGTCGTCGTCGTCCCGCCCTGGTACACACAGTGATACAATGTGGCCGCGTCCGAACAAACCACGCAAACATTCTCGCTGTCGCTGGTATAGTAGCACCAGATTCACCGTTAGGCCGTGACCGAGCTCCGGCTCGGCGGCCATTTCCTTTGTTTCAGCGTGCGCTCCCGCTCTGGAAACACTCGTGTGGAAGACGATCGCGCCACTATGCAAACCGATCGATCGCACATCGATCTACATTACGCTGTCGTGTCCGTATAGACAGACGCATCCGCAAAAGGGCCTTTGCATACGTTTCGCCGTTTAACCAATTTCGTGGAGTGTAATGGGTGAATAAGATGTAGAGAAAGAGAGAGAGAGAGAGAAGGAGCATAGTGGTGATGTAAAGGTGTACCATCGGGAAGGAGATCGACTACGCAACAACGCAGCGTACAGCACCTGCGCGTACCTACGGCATCCTCGGTCCGAAGCACCAGAGCTCCGAAAGAGGAAGCAGAAGAGGTAGATGATATCCGGGAAAAGTTAATGATCAAACTGGCAGTAATTGCCAAAAATCTTTCCCATTTTGCTGTCCATCCGCCCATCCACCGCGAAAACGAACTCGCCTGCAAACACACGGGAAGGGCACGATCAGGTTGGTGTGCGGTGGAGAAACAAGCCCCCCGGCGGGGGGGGGGCGTTTAGAGCCTCGTATGCCGGCCCCCAGTTCGAGAACCTTCACCCAGTGAGTGGTTTTCGTGCGGTTCTACAATCTGAAAGCTGTGGGCTCTTGCTCTTCTTGCATGATTCATCGCTTTGGAATGCAACGAATTCGACATAAATTACTGAAGCAGAATGCTTCTCCCGGGGGCTTCGATCATGGGCCCACACGATGCTGTTGCTGCTGCTGCTGCTGCTCGGGAAGAATTCCACCCGATCCCCGTTGGGGCAATCCGTTCCAGGTGGAGGAGAAGCCGGTTTGTGCAGGAAGCGAACCGACGCGCCTGACCCCCGAATGGACGCGTCGTCTTGCTGGATGCGAAATAAATTCCTCAAAATTTGTTGTGCGTACCTTGCCGAGCGATGGTCCACCCGATGGATGATGTGGTTGATGTGGCGGTGACGGTGTTTTTAAGCTTATTGCGTATGAGATGAAGGGAGGAGGAGGTGATGGTTTTGTTTTTTTCCATTCTTCCACCACTGCGGTTCGTTCTCAGCTTCCCGCACTAAAGTAAGAACAGTTTTTATCGATTCTACTGCGCCCCAATCTTTCCAGGTCGAGGTCTCGCCGTAGTGGCGTTCAAGGCTTTTCGACGCTACACTCACCCGTCTCGGCTCGGTTGATATTGATGCTGCGCCCGGCAGCAAAGAATAATAACGCATTTTTGCATCCTGCCTGTGGCTGCCAGTTTTTCGTGTGTCGTTTATCGGCCGTCCCGCCATTCTACCCCGGGCAGAAGGGGTTTACTTCATCTTTGTGGAATTCCCTTACACTGCGCACGTAAATCTGCGAGAGCGAGCGTTGAGCGTTGCTGATTTCCTTTCAAAAGTCGCGCAAGGGTTTACTTGTAGCTAAGGGTGGTCCCTGTTCAGGTGGATGGCTTACCTATCGGGTACCGGGCTTGCCATTTGCAGGTCTATCAACTTTGCGCACACATTCAATAACTCTCATACATCAACCGGATGCTCACATTTCAGCCTGCTGACACCGGCGTGTCTAATGCGTTCCATTATCCAGTGGGCAGTGTTTGGCACCAACGTTCGCGCACCGTAAGCAAGTGAAACCATACCTTCCCTGCCCATTTCATCAGCGATACCGAGCGGAGGGGTTTTGCCGACGTCTCCAAAAAGGGGTACGCTTCGTTTTGGGTTCGCTTTTGAGCCGGACCGGAAGTCTCACGCGAAACCCACAGCCAGCCCACAACCCTGCGCCCTCTATGGGCACGGGTTTTCGGAGAAATCGGCACCGCCAAAGTGCGACGCCAGCGAAATGTGAGGCCCCCTCACAAAAGGGAAATGGTGTAAGGAAAACAATACAAAAACCCCCATTACCGTTAAGCAGCGTCGACTGCTGCAGTGCAGGCTCTAGTCAGGCTGATTATCATTCTTTCTGCGTCGCCCATATGCACATATGCACTCGAAACGCCCCCCCCCCGGAATCCCCGCCCGCTTCCATCCCGTCCAGCATGATTGACGGATTTCTCCAATTTCTAGTGCCCGATCCCGCGCACCGTTCTATTGAATGACGCGTAATTTAAATCTGCGAGCGAACGAAGGGACGTGGGCCAGCAGCGTGAAAGCGATGACGATGGCTTTCCAGCGCCGTATGCACCTTTGAATGTGAATACGATAGCAAGAAGCGTGAATGGGGCTGGGCCGGGACCCAGCGTTACCAAGTGCGGTACCGTACTGCCACGGTGCAACCCGACAGTACATCGGGCACGGCAAAACCGGTGACAATCATGGAGAATGATGATCGGTTTGAAACGATCTTACGACGCGTAGTATGTTTTGTAAGCTTCTTGTGCTGTTTTTTAACCCGGTTGACTTGTCTTATTGGGATAAACTATTAGTCCAAATGCAGGATCTTTGTATTTTGTAAGTACTTCGATCAATTCTCCTATTCGCCGAATAGTTCCGGATCTTTGCAGCTTCCACTAGCGCCATCTATTTGATTTAGCGAGAGTATGTTGATTGTTTTGGATAAATTTGTCAAGACACTTTATTTGAACAAATGTTCAAAATGTTTCTGGACCTACAACTCCACCAATAGGGACTGATTGAAGCTTACGTACTAACTAGACTTTGCAAGTCAGCAGGTTCTACCTGTTTTAAGTATCGTAGTACAGTCAGTCGCCCTCAACGTGCAGACACTGGCTATCCCCTTCTCAATTTAGCCATATCACCAATCCTCCCCAAGTCATGAGGAGGAGAAGAGTTTTACTTGCTCAAAAAGTGTTCTGAACTTCGTTCTTTGCGATAAACGACGTCGATCACCTCAAACAGACAGTATAACGAAGATATTGACCATTTTGAGAGTGCATCTCTTTTAAAACTTGTAATTTCGCTTTTTCTTCCTCTGGTATCTTCTTCTAGTTCACAAATCCCGTTAATAAACTATTAAATCTTAAAATCTGAAAAGGCTACTATCTATCCGGTAGAATAGATGATAGGGGCATGAGCCTTCAACACCACAAAACCAGACCAAATCCTTATCCCGGCCGCTACTCTGTACGTGTTAATATCTAACAGATTATCTAGTTGAGGACGAAAAACTTGAAGGTAACCTGAAATGACAGGCCAATACTTCCAGAGGTTGTAGTACCTATAGGAGAAGCAGAATGATCTTACACTCAAATGTGACAATACTATCGTTGTTGGGGTTCAAATGAAACATAAAAATCGGTTTAATTTCATTTTGTGATTAGCTAATCAATCTCATCCATATTTTGATTAAAAGGTCGGTGTCTTCATTCATCCGTTGGCAGCTAATGAACGCTTGAAGCGATCAGGGCCATTTTACGCTTGAAGTCCTATTCCTGCTATTAATTTATAACATTTTTTTATTATTCAATTTAGGAAGCTTTTTCGTTCGTACTAAGGATATCTACTAGGGATCTGATATGACGATCTAGAGCTTTCAAATAGATCTACAGTTCAAGGCGACTTCTAGGGCAGAATATATAGAACGATTCTACCTAGCTCTAGCTATCGAGATATGGTTAAATCTGAATGCTAAGCCATACTCTAACGAGAAACAACAAATCTATACCCGGAAAATGATCATTTTTGAAGTCTGGCCTGAGGGATAGCTTTTCATGGTCTAAAAAGTGTCAAGACAATTATGATATTGGTTATCGATTTCAAAAGTGATCGAATACATACACTTCTGAATCGAAGTGTCTAGTCTTTCGTGGACTAATTCTTCCAAAATAAACACTTACAAAACGATCGAACGAATGCAGATTTTTTTTTTTTTTTATTCATCAGTTACGGCCAGGCCGTATTGCTTATAACTATGCTCTTAAATCTAAACTTAATGTAATATGCAATTCACATTGGTTGGGAGACATTTCCTTCTCCGAACCGTGAAAGGGC
>KB664165.1:10014241-10062517 GCA_000349025.1 Anopheles minimus | reverse complement strand
CGAACAATGAGCCTAGGACCTTAAGTATTTATCTTACAAAATAGTCTGGGCTCTTAATAGCCTTCACGGATTTTAATGCTTCGACAGCGCTTAAACTGTCGGAGAAAATGAAATATTCATCCGGAGGACAAGCACTTATAATCAATAAGGCGTAAAAGATTGCGGCGAGCTCCGCTACATATATTGAGCATGGTTGGCGTAGTTTGAAGAACGCTTCGGAGGATAAAATGCAGATTTTTAATGTTTAGTAAATTTTTCATACGAAAGTAAGGAGACATTTGCAACTTCTTTAAGTAAGTGGTTTCTTACATCAAACGAATGAAATCAATTTTTCAAATATAAAGACAACTTCAGCTTACTACTTCCCTCACATCAGCCTGTTGCGTTAGGCGGAGTTCGTATGCAGCAAAGTGCATTATGAATGCTAGGAAATGATGTAATTCTATCATGCCCTCATACCGACACAGCCGTTTCAAGCCTCCAACGGTCCGCTGCCACTAAATAAGCCGCTCGAGGTATGGGTTTGCATTCTATCAACCGGCCGGGCCGGCCGTCAGTGTGCAGCAGCGCTAGAGTGATTAGATTGGATTTGATTCAATTTTTGTTTTTCTTGTTGCCTCGGTCCTGCTATTTGCACACACAGCGCGAGCCGACAAATTGGGTCGACATCCGTCGTTGCGCGGCGGATGTTATACGCTTTCTACCTTCCCTGCAGGAGGGAAGCAGCGACACCATCATCATCATCATCATCATTTGCCTGCTGCTGCTGTTGCTGCGTGTGCGCCGCCAGCTATCTGGTCCCGGTGCATCGGCCATAGATGTGACTTCCGGCCGATGGCGAGAGCCAGCCGGAAACCGGAAGCCGCACACCGGTTTTGCCGCTGTTGCCGGACGATTGGCCCGCGTTGGCAAAAAAAAAAAAAAAAGGTGTAAAAGGGAAGACGAATGGGCGTTCGAGACCGGTGCGCTAACCACTTTTTCGAAGTGTTCCAGCAACACCGCCGGATGTCACCAATTGGTACCTTCGGTACCGGTACGAAACGGGCCAGGCGGTACGAGGGGACAGACAAAACCCGAAACCCCTCCCGGGTCTCTTCCTCCGATCCCCCTCTCTCCACCCTGTTCTGGAACGGATGGAAACATCACCGCAACAACCGCAGCAAAAGGGAACAACGGTGAACAGACAGGCAGCAGCAGCAGCAGCAGTTCCGGAAGGCAGGTTGTCGGTTTCTTATTTGTTTTTGCTGTGTCGTTGGTTTTTTATTTTGTGTGTGTTCTTTCTGTTTTGAAGCTCTGGAAGAGCATTTGGAAGAAGCGCGATTTTGCGACATCATATTTCACCGGTTCGATAGCACCGGCGGGGACCGGAAGTGTACGAAACCGTGAGAACCAGGCACCCGGGCAGAACGAAGCGGCTTTCCTGAAGGATTTCCCGTTAGTGGAAATTGATTCACTGGCAAATTGGAACGTTGTCGTCGGTCGGTTGCTGGACGACATCAACGAGCAAGTGCTTTTTAGTTTTGCTTATTTAATTACGGCAGGCAACTGTACTGTATCTAGATCGATTAAATAATAATGCCATACAGTACGATCGGACATCTCTTGGGATTGTTCAGCACCGAAAAAATAAATAATCCGAGGATACCCTTCCAATAAACTGTCCACAAGATCGGGCCCGGTTCGAAATCAAAGTGCGTACGCAAACGTGCGTGTGACGGTTGGTGGCGATCTACGATGGCATCGTTTAAATATTCCCCGGCCTCAAACGGCCACGGGTCCCTCTTCTCCTGTGGACTGATTTATAAATGGAATGTAAAAATAAAGTGAAAACACCCAGGAAACCCGCCAGGGACCATAAAAAAAAACCCTGAACCGTTCGTAATCGGGACCCGAATTCGGAACCGAGTAGAACGAGAAGAAATCGAGAAGCGATTAACGCATCCGCACTTAGCCTTAGCGCTCCCAACGCTACGGGGCCGACGACACTGGGGCGCGTAAGGATTTCTTGCCGGGGTTTGTAGGAAATTTCTTTTCTCCCTACTGGGAAGGAAATGCGAAGGAAAGCTAACCGTCCCTGGCACCTGTAGCTTGTGCCCGCCACAACACAACACGGTCGGTGTTTTGGGAGGTTTTTTTTTCTTCTCCTTCTTCTTCTTCTTCTTCGTTTTCCTCTTTTACGGGCGACACACCTTCTTCGCCTTTTTGGGTTCCCGTCCCCCGCCCGTCCAGACGACGCGTACGAACCCTCCACGCTCTCGGTGGCGATCGTATCTGCGATCGTAGGTGTCGGGGTGGGGTGAGAGACGGGATAAGTGTGGACCCGGGAGGAGAGGCATCGAAAGGGAGATCAATGGCGAAGAAGGAAACAAAACATATCGAATTAATATTCAATTCGATAGCTTGAAATGTATTTAATATTCATGAAATTCTTCCTTCGGAGTAGATATTAATTAAATTTATACATTGATAGAAATGGGTCTCCTTTTTTACCCTGCTTTCCCGTTTCCGTGCTCACCCCCCCCCCCCCCCCCCGCGGCCTGCCGGTTGCCGGTTTTATTCGTTATATCCCATTTTCGGAGGCGAGCGTGGCCATTTCCAGCGCAGCAGCATGTCGCTAGCGACAGGCCTAACCACGCTGCTGCTGCTGCTGCTGCCACGTTCACGATTATTTTTATTTCTATTTATTTTCTACGATCGGCACCCGATCGGATGTGACCGATCGTACGTGGGCCCTGGCGGATGTGTGGCTCAGCAAACAGAACGCCCCGTGCTTCATTAGTGAACTGAGGCGCTCGAGAGGTTCGATCTAACACATCGCGTTGGTAAAGCGTTTAGTAAGTAAGTTATCAGCTTTTGAGTGCTTTAGTTTTGTGTAGAAGGAAGTGCTGTAGTTCTGCAATTCACCCTCTCCAGTGAAAAAGATCTACAAGACGTAGGCATCTTTTATGGAACTCATGTATCTCAGTTATCCAAAATGAACTCATACAAAACCTCAAATAAAAAGGTAGTGCTGTATGCAAAAGAGTTGTATACATTGCAGCTGCTGACAGAGCTTGAGGATCTCCCAAGATAACTTCTTCAAAATAGAACACCTCACGAAGAAGAGCTGTGTTTGAGCCTACGGGCACTTGAAATTAAATGCTGATTAGGTATGACTCCCCGGGATCAGTTCTTCAAGGTAGCCATCCTCGCAAAGGAGAATTGTAAATGAAGATTTAGACTCATCTGCTGACGGGATGTAAGGAGCTTCAAGGATCACTTCTTCAAGATAAAAATCCTCGCAAAAGAGAACAATCCCGAGTGTCTGGACACCTAGAAGAACTTAAGCTTGACACATCATCAAGCGGACGAAGTACCAGGATCGTCAATGATCTAAGGAGGAGAGAAGAGCTAAGTATCCGGACACTTTGAACAAATGAGATTTAGACTCATCTGCTGACGAAGCATGGGGGTCTTCCAGGATCTTAAATAAAGAACTCCTCACAAAGGAGAACAGTCCCGTGTGTCCGGGAAGCATCCAATTTCATTAGTGCAGCGGATCACCACTCTGGGACTGCCATTTCAGGTTTCCGTGACATGTTTTCATCCGAAACAAGACAGTCAGTCAGATAGTCAGTCTGTCTAGCTAACAGGAAGGGGCTGGTTAACTCCAAAAGTCTTGACACTGATTTCTCACTCACCAAAATGCACCATACGAGTCTAATTAGCTTGTAGATTGTGATACGGCCATTGAAGATATGAGAAATTATGTCAGAAGCTTGTTGAGCTTCTACTTTAGAGTATGGATTGCGATTCAAATAGTTCTAGAAGAGGATGTAAAATTCATTCGATATAGAAGCGTGAAATCTTGCAACACATAGATACAGAGAGATACAGAGCTGGGATATAGAAATTCGCACCTATTCAACTTGATAGTAGAGCGATCTCCATCCAGATATGGAATATGTTCAACATTTTGTCTATTGACCAGGGGCTTCGTCAAGTTGAGAACCTCAATTTGATTCAGACGGGCAAGATATAAAACTGTTTTTAAACAAGTTTAATGTGCTATGCTTTAAACTCCCGTGTATTATCTTTAATATGTCATTCAGAACCAGTTCTCAGCCATCCGCACTATTAACTGATTTATGTGATCAACTGTATGCACCCACAGTTCCACAAGACATACACTTAAGCAGTGATTTGGATTTTTATGACCTCACTATACCATTCCGATAGGTGCCTCATACGGTAAACACTCGGCAAACACATACACACAAAAAGAAGGCTGAGAGCCTTGCCCGGGAGTGCGCTGTTCCGTTGATGCCTTTATTCGTATTTAATGCTAGCCATTTTAAAATGTACCAGCATATTGATGTGGTGCGATAAACATCAAGTACCAGCGAAAGGATCATGAATGGAGGATCGACACACACACACACACACACACCACGCATCTCTTGCGCACACGGCGACACGCTGAATGAAACATTACGCGTTACACCCTCATTTATTATTCAACGACCGAATTTTCCGCTTTCCCTATTCTCTACCCATCGTCCTCCTGCCGGGCGACGACTTGCACTCTTTGTGCTCGAGCGTCTCGCTCTTTCTCCGGGGCCACTCCACTTAACACCCGGCCACTGCTTCAAACCATTCAGCTGCGCAATTGGCTGCATCCTGTGCCCCGGCCCGTAAAAGCACCAGTGACACTGCTAGTGCCCCTTGCCGGCTTTGATCCTTGCGAGCGGGCTGTAAGGATGCTCGAGTGTAAAGAAGCGTGGGAAAGCGCGCTCGTTCGATGTTGCTGCTCGTGCAACAAAACACCCTTACCCGTGCACATCTGGCGGAAGGACTCTTGGTGTGCTTGAGTGTGACCGTGGGTGCTGTGGACCGGAAATAGATTCAGCATTTCTCCTTGCTCTCGTTTCTGGGATAAAAAAGAAATGTTTTTTTGGTTAAATGTCGTTCGTTGGAATGAGTAGCACACCCGAAGAAGAGCGCATAATGTGGAGAATGTTGCAAAATTCCTTCATTCCTCATAAATTCCAGACATCCTCCTTATTAACCGTACCATCTCCATTAGTAGAGGAACTCTTTCACACTCTAAATCGCTTGCAGATCAACAAATAGTCCACAAACAATCGGGGAATTATGTGTTCCGATCATACTTCCTTTCGTTGTGCTTACTTAACTCTCTCAATGCGACAAACATCGTGAGTTCTCAGAGATGTAGTAGAGTTTTATCACCATCCAAAGGTATAAACGTTCTGCTAGTTATATATAACTTTGCAGTTCTAGCTCACAAACGAACCATTTGTGGACAACCACAAGAAGCTTCTCCACAAAGCCACAAACCCTGAAAACCCTAGGAACAAAAAAACGATTGCTCCACACAACTTACCACCCAGTGCCGGACGTCTGGTTCCATAGAGCTGGGCTTGGAAAATATATCGGCTAAACCGCATTCTATTCGTTCGCTCTCGTGCGTTTCAGTTCTCCAAACCCGCTCGTAAGCCCTTCGATCGCGTCGACGCTAACCCGCCACGATGCCGTTATACAATGCGATGCGCAATCATTCGGTAAACTGGCCACTTCCGGTGGTGATAGCGACAACCAGGCCAAGCGTTCCTTTTTTCTCTTTCTCTCTCTCTCTCTTGTGTCCTCTCTCTCTCTTTCTGCTACCCTGTCTGTGGTTCTCCCCTTCGCAGCATTGTACATTCAGCGTTTCCTCCCGTCTGTCCCTTGCACTCGCCTCGTCGTGGTTCGATCTTGTTTGGGTGCGATCGCCTATAAGACGGCTACATGCGTGGATATGTGGCCGGATAGCTGTTTTTTATCACTGGTTGTGGCCCCATCGGACATCTTGCTTATCGCTGCAACTGTGTGTTGGTATTCTCCATTCTCAGTGGTTCTTCTTGCTATGCTTCTTGCCCACCAAACACACACACACACACCACCAACAGCAACAACAAAAATCCACATCTGCTGCTATAGCGGCTACGAAACAGTGGCGTCGATCAATTTCTAACGATGAACGAAGAGAAGAAAAACACAAGCAAGCAAAGCAGTCGAAACTAAAACGAGGAAAAAACAGATTAAATATTTCCTTTTAAGGGGTTTTTCCTATTTATGCATTGTTTCGGGCGTGATCAGCTTTGTTGGGCACGTGCTACTCCAATTACCTTCCCCGTGGCGGTTGAAGTTTAAATTAAGCGTTTCAGTTTTGCAGAAACTCGCAGAAAAAAAAGATTTACCAACCACCTTGAAGATGAAGACAAAATTACTTCAGCTGGAACTTGGCTTGATTAAAGCGCTTTAAAGCCTTTTTATCGCTCTTTCGTATACTGGGGCACATTTGTATATACCATTTCCGTTTCCGGCTCGTCTATAGGAATCTAGTCACATTTACTGGTTAACTTCCATGGCAAGAACTTACGTTCATGCCCTGTAGGATTCACCTGGTGGTAGATATGAGTAATCTTCTCCCTTTTTCAGCTAGTGTGCCTTTGATTTTCATTTACTCCCTCTCCGTGGCCACGCACAATGATGCCGAAAGGTTGCGTGTCCGTTGCTCTTCGCAAGCAAGATTAAAGGGGTATTTTTCTTACCCTTTCTGTTTTGTAAGAAAATAGTGAAAGAAGGCAACACTACAACTACACGGCTCAAGCCTTTTACATACGCTAAACGATCATCAGCAAGCAGACTAAACTCGCTCAATCATCCCGTTCGTTCATTGCGTCCGCAGGCGAACGAGAGTCATCGGCGGGATGATCATGACGGTTGCTGGATGGAGTGTCCGGGATGATGATGAGCCGAAAATGGTAGCAGACATTGGCCCAGTGTGCAAAACGAGGCACTGTTCACGATCGAACTTGGAGTTATATACAGCTCTTTACTTAAATATATCAAGTTATCCACATAGAGCTGGATCTATTCACTTGGAATAAACTTAAAAGATTAGATTACACGTCTAAAGGCTGACTTCTGCTTTATGATGTCAGTGAATAGTTCAACACACCGAACGCTTTTAGTATAGTGCTTTCAAGAACGTTATTTGCTAATGACTAGAATTACGGGGATATAGACAGATATTCATACAGAGTTGACAGACATATATTCGAAATGAAGGACTTTGAGTTTCAAAGTGAAGTATTTACTATATCAAAAATGAATTCTTGCTAACTCCAACAAAATGTGTGTTTTTCAAGCTGCCGTTTCTTGAACAATCAAACTTTAAACGAACATCATTGAGTTTGGATATATTCCTTAGGGACAATCACTGCAATAGCAATAGTGCTACTAATTCCTAAAACGAAATAATAATTATATTAATAATTTCAACAGTTTTTTTAAATCTACGTCTTTACCATACCTTCCAGAGCTCAACCTACCTCGGGTGTATCTCTTTCCGCGTACGATTCTCGACGCACGGAGTTGGATATCGATCGACTCCTTGTTTAAAGTTCTCAACTATTTTGATCCGCTGTGCAAACATGTTGTGCACTGGGTGAGCTAAACCAACCGAACGTGGAGCACAGAAAAACGGACACGGAGCGGCATAGTGGACGAGCGGGGCACGCGAGTGCGGGCTCGCGCACGCTCTCGTCTCTGCACGTAAGCGGGAACAGGGGGTATGTGGCGAACGAGGTTGCGGGACGAACTTGCTAACTAAAGCCGGAAAGTACATCCGGTCATGCGCGTATATTTTAATGGGTGTATATTTAAGAGTGCGCGCAGCCCGTCGACTATCGGCCATCGAACGTCGGCAGGAAGTGAGCTGGTTGGGGAGCATTGTGTTTGTACAAACGGGCACCCCCCTCCCGGGGGGAGGTGGAAGGGTTAAACGAGCAAGGCCGGAGGAAGAGGAGGAAGCTGCCCATAAGCTGGAACAGTCGTCATCATCGGTTCTCTCCTTCTTACGCTCGTTCGGAATGTATACGCACGCACGAAATGCGGGGCAGCAGGCGCGGTATCGGTGGTAGGCGAGGAGTCCGAGAGCGGCACACAATTGAGGAACGAATCGTGCGAGATTGAAGATGGGTTGAAGCAGGACAGGCAGAGCAGGGTGTGTACGCGGGGGCCGGTTACCTACGCATACATGCATACACAATTTGTATTTTGCATAAACGCACTCCGCACACCGATCATCCTCCGTCCCATCATCCCATCTCACGCGTTCGCTCGTACGGTTCGTGTCAACCGGAGAGGACAAAATCTTCCCGCCACTCTCGTTACGCCTTTGCTGAATTGATAAGTGTCTAGAGCTACATCCGGCGCGGTATGTTTTCTTTCGATACTTTTATACAGTTTTTCTGTGACTTATGTCAATTGCATTTATCGTTATTTTCACTGGACTATTCTTATAGTATATACTGTAAATTAAAATCTCACTAACCAATAGCTTTTGCTATAGGGGTCCCTAGACATATTAATTAAACCGAACTTCATACACGTTTCCGTATCAAAATCATACATAATCACCCGAATTGTCTCACCTAATTTGGTTGCCGTCTTGCACACAACCCACTGAACACCTATTGATTGACATTAGAAACAACACTTTTTAAAGAAACTTAAATTATCCGACTCGACTAGAATGTCTTAAAACAATCTTCTAACGTTATCTCTCAAAGATCACAATATTGTGCAATTATGAAGACTTACAAAGCTCCGCTGAATTGATTGCCAGTTTTGTAGTCCGTTGGTGTTCGGCACATCCACACAAAAAAGGATAAACGAGTGGCAGATGACGGTGTCTAATTCTGGATTATAATACCTGATGAGTAGAGAAGTAGGGAGTTATTAGGTATAAGTTTCTGTGCAAAACAAAAGTAAGCGCATCTTGTTATTAATTTTTATTTTGAAAAGCATCTTTGTATTTCTTCTAATATCAACACCTATTTTGAGCAATGCAATAAATAGTTTTTTTTTACGCGTTTTAACGTTTGCACGGGTGCTTGACAAATGTCACAATAAATTATTTTGCAAAAATTTATTAGCTCACGGTTCCGAAATGCTAGAAAAACGAATCTTGTTATACTCAACCTTTGTACTAAACATTGCTTAGTTTGAATTAAATAAATGAAACGTTTCAGTTTTGCATGCTGTTTTCATTGCAAATCTTGAACGTATTTAATTTTGTTCCTTTCTCGTAAAGACGACCAGGCCATATATGTAAATAAATTACACTGTTACAATTGTTTAACGTTATCGCGCTTAAAACTCATTTGAAAACCGTAATTCAAATAAATTATTTTTTAAAGAATCATTCAAATCATGAGACGACTCTACAAAGATTTATGTCCTCATAGACTCATAAATGTTCAGAGAAGATTCGACAATCTACATAAATTCATGATTCCTAGAAAATCATGATTCAACGCATTTTTGTTATTCTCGATTTGGAAATAAGATTTGTTTCAATAACCCCGGGGGTTTCATAAGATTTGTTCTGCTAGTATTCAATTGCGCAGACCGATAGTGTTGATTTATTTATTTATTTTTTTTCAACTGAACTGTGCGGAAAATTATAAATTATAGAAGATTCATGAATCTTTCGAGTTTCTTCAATTTAATTATCTACATATCTCGGAGGTTTCATGGATCCTTGATAATTCATTAATGTATTAGGAGGATTCATCTTATTATCCTTCTCCTATATTATATATCCTATTAGGAATTATCTCTGAGGATTCATTAATATCCGGAGTAGAGCTCCAGACTGTGCCCGATCATCTAACAAAATGTAGCAAAATTATTAAATTAGGAGCTCTACTTTTAAAGAGCAAACGGGTTTAAGGAGAACAATTGATAAAAAGCCTAAAAAACTTCAAATAGCACATGCTTCTAGACAAGAAACGATTATTATGCCACTTTAACATAGTGAATTAGGAGCGGCCCGGTGGGATAGTGGTATCGGCGCTGCTCTTCCACACGACAGACCGGGACCAAAATCCCATCCGGACCGATTGTGATTGACATACTAATACGGGCCTGGCCGTCATTTAATAACAAAAAAAAAACATAGTGAATACCAATTCCATCCAACACACTTATCAATCCACCCAGTGAGCGCTTCCCTCCCTTCCCCACAACATGGCGTCTCCACCGTGCGCAGCAGGAGCAAGGGAGGAATCCATACACATTGGTGTACGCGCGGCTTTCGAAATTTTGTCGCTTGCTTTCTTTTCGGTTTCGGGAGGTTGTTGTGCTCGTTTCGTGTGCTCGCTTCTCTTTCTAACCCACATAGGCCTTACCGGTCCCGTACCGGTTCGCATTTCCGTTCGCGTATAGACCGGAGCGGCCTGAGCATCATGGCCGGGCGGGCCCGGTCGGGAAAAAAGGGGTTTCTTTTTCATGCCCATATTTTCCTGTCCCCGCGCGTTCGCACCCCGCGTGTGGGTCGTGTGGCGGTTGCCCAACGCCGTACAATCAATGGGCACCCGGGCTGCGGAAACAAACGCAGGGGGGGGGGGGGGGGGTAGGTTGCGCGGATGGCAATGAATGTGCGTAGGAGGGCGTATGGAGCAGAGCCCAGGGCGTAGGCACCGGTCCCGACTTGCGTGGGACGCACTCGCGTAAAGCTGACGGGGGTTTGCGCGCGTGTGTGTGTGTGTCACGCGCGCGTGTAGGTGTGCGCCGCCCGTACCGCGTGCGTGTGCGCACAAATCGCACCAAGCACGGAACGGTTGGAAACGTGGCAACAAATAACAACAGAAAACCAACAACTAAATAAAATAAATCAACCGGAAGAGACCGGGGAGTAATCGAGACCACGGTGTGATTATTGCGATGAGCGCATCCCCAACGCATGTCCCCATGTGTTCCCCTCCTTCACACGTACACACACATACACCGAGAGAGATACACACAAACACACTCGTGCTCCACTGCGTGCCATTTGCGACAAACGTTCCGAGCGCGCTTGGGGCCGTCGTGATCGTGCGCCGTGTGTCGGTGTAGTATGCTCGATTCATTCATGATTACGTTGACGCAACTACGCAAGCCGAAACTGCGCGACCTGTCTCCTTGCTGCTGCTGCTGCTGCCGCCACCGCCGACGCGTTTTCGCCATAGCAGCGCAAAACGCACCCCTTGAGGGAGAGGAATGGGAGCGAAAGTAGAGGGGTTCTGTTTCACCGGATGAGGTTAGGCGATGACATTTTGTTTCACGTGAGTAGTAAGTGGAAGAAGAAACGCGACACACAAACGCCTATTCAAACGGCACAACCTAAAATGACATCGTGCAAGATGAGATGAACGAATATACGTGTGTGAGAGAGAGAGAGAGAGAGAAATCAAGAGCGAAGATTGCGAAGGGGCAAAAGGGACAAAGGGTGCGAGAGAGAGAGAGCGAGAGCATGGCAGAAATCAGCACAAGGGCGGTCGAAGACGTCTTTTCTACGCCAACAAAGTGTTACTAGGCCCGTTCCCCGGTGTACTGCTGCTGCTGCTACCCACTGTAAGCGAACGTACGGAATGGTGGAGCTAGGGAGGATGGGGGGGAAGGAGGGGAGGGGGGAGTACGATGTGGCGGTGTGCTTCATTGAAATTTACATCTTCTCAATTGGAACGGATGACAGTGGTTTGTGGGTAGAAGGGAATGGGAATGGAGATCGGGTAAAGGAAGGACGGTCACGAAACGAGAGATGAATGGGGGGAGACGCGAGTACGTATGCGCATTTCTGTGTGTGTGTGTGTGTGTGTGTGGGTTGTGGTCGTTTGTTTGAACGACTTACGTACACCTTTCTGGTCTATGGGGGTTATAAACTGAACGAATGCTGTCGATTCTGCCCACCAAAACCCCTCTCAAAAAAAAACCCAAGTCTTCGGACAGCTTCTTTTCCAAACCTACTACTACTACCCCCATTATGAATGTTTACCAGTTCGCGCGTACAAAAGTGAATGAAGTTCGGAAACCCGTCGGACGTTTCTCGAAACCACCCGTCGAAACAGGATGTGTAGGTAGGAGGATGTGTATGTAGGAGTTCAATGAAATATTTAACACGTCGCACAGGTTGCTCCATGACGATGGGTGGGGGGTAGGGAGGGAGGGAACAAGCAACGGTAGAGGACATATTAGTGTGGAATAGCCGGTCCCGAGCCGAGAGCGCATCTCAAAGCACGCAAATACACAAAACACCATATGGTACTGATATTCTGGTAGAGGCTTGAAAAGCTTTGCTGATTTTTTTTTGCGAAACTGTCACAACTTTTACGGGAAGAGTTACGCAAAGTCATCACTTAAAATCTAATTTTCTGTGAGAGAATAACGCGCGTACGATCGCGAAGCAAACGATCACGATCGCACCGTCCGTCAGCATCGCCCGGCTAGCTCAGTCGGTAGAGCATGAGACTCTTAATCTCAGGGTCGTGGGTTCGAGCCCCACGTTGGGCGCGCGCTTAACAACTTTTTTTTCCATCTCTAACCACAGGACACACAGAATTCACGGAATTAATTCCACAAAAGCCAATCAAATCTCGTTCAAGCGTAACAGCAACCTCATATGATCAACGAACACGGGAAGGAACACACTACGCACGACGACATGCCCAAGCGTCCATGGTGTGCCCCCCATATTTCATCGCACTCCTGTTGGAACATCTCACGGCACGGGGTACACGCATCCTCGCCGCCTCGATGTGACCTTTTCCGGCCCCTCCCATGCACCGAACAGTTTTCCAATGCAACGATATTTATAAATAACGCGCGTGCTTTGTATATATTCTCCCCACAAACAAAAGAAGCAGAAGGAGAAAAAAAAACGCACAACAAAACTTCTCAATGGCAAAAGTAACATCAGCCACCCAAAACACTTTCCTCCCCCTCCCCAGCCCCCTCATCCAGTGTGTCGCGTTCATACAAGGGGTGGAGAGAGTTTATGGTGAGCCTGATGTTTTTCTTCACTTTCCATGAATTTAACTGCATCCATTTCTATCTCTCTGTCGCACGATCGCAGCACGTTTCCCGTTCAATATTGCTATGCCGCACACATAAATCCCTCTGCCATGGCATGATCCGGGCAATATTCACACTGGGAAACGTTTGGTGGCTCAGTTCTAGCTTTTTAAAGTTTTGCACTTCATCTTGTTCTCCAGGGCATTCGAACTTCGCTTTACTCCCGCAAATAGACGCATCTGCAATTCACCTGCGCAACACACACACAAAACGGTGCGTCGTATTTGCTGTGGATTACTACAAAAACGGAAGCGGCCGACCGTTTGTTTGTAGTTCCGTGCTCCACGCACATGTGAGACACATAGTTTAGAACGGTCACAGTGGAAAAACAGTCACTGCTGGAGCTGATGAACATATGATGGTAAAATAAGAAACATCCGGATCCACCCATCAACCGTTTTAAGTATGAATGACACCGAAACATTAAAGGAGGAAGAGAGAGAGAGATAGCGAAATGGAGAAACGTATACTAGAAAAGTGATCCGCTAACGAGTGACTCGCGGATCTGTATGCGGCTTTTTTGTCATTTCGAATGAGGATCTTTGCTGAAAATGATCTTTCCAACACTAAGTTAAAAATGGGTACAGTTCAGGAAGTTTCCCGCCCAAAACACTGCAAACGTTTCTCTATATAAATCGATTTTACACAAAGAATATGCGGCTAACTGAATAAAACAACTAGCAGTTTTTGCCCACATGACGTAATAGGTTGTTACGCAAAATTTAAGATTCATTATTTCTTTCTACTAAACCGGTTACGATCGCATGTCTTTGTAAACAAAAATTTGTACTCAAAACTACTAAAAAAATACGAGTTTTAAGTAGAGTTGTGCACAATGAATCTTCTGAGAAGAACCATTCATATGAATCTTTCTTAAGGAGTCGTTCAAGTTATGAGATAATTTTAAAAAGATTGATACATCCAGAAATATTGAGTGATCTGCAAAGATTATTGATTCTGTAAAGCTCCATAAATGCCTTAAAGAATCAGTCTCGAGGCACGAGACAACTGCTCAATGAACCTTTTGCGAGGAATCATGTATATGAATCTTCTTTCAGAGAGTCATTCGAATTATGAGTAGACTCTACAAAGATCAATTAATCCTTAGAAATTCCAAATCCCTTTGATGATTAATGAGTCCTCCGAGATACGTGAACTCTCAACAATTTACTTTAGATTCAGATACATGTTAGCTTCTGTAATGAGATTTTTCACAAAGTTTTTGCAATCCTAGTACAGCTAGCATTCGATTCGAGATTCGACATCTATAGGGTTGACTTTTATTTAGCTGGTAATTATTTTAGTTTGTAAATTCGTAGATGTTATAATGAATCTTTTGGGGATTTATAACTCTACAGTATAAATATTCAAAGTCATTCATTCAAATTCATCAAACTGAATGAATTTCACTCAACACAAATTCCAAGAGTTGGTGTTAATGAATTCTGCAGTCTACTGTCAGCTGTTCTTCAACAAGATACTTTTCAATGTTCTTTTTCTACATAGATAACGATGAACATAGTAAAATCTAAATCCATCAATTTATGTGGATCATTAAACGTCTTGAGTTGAATACTGCCGGGACCGATCTTCTCGCATGAGTACAAGACTAACCAGATAAAACAAATGTCACCCAGCTGCAGATGCACATGCACTTCGTTGACAAAACAATAACCTGCTTCATTCAAGCCGGATCGCGCAAGGAAACGAGCGCATTCATGCCATTCGTGACTATCGCAACCCAAACGCGGATGGTGCGCGCGGGATAAACAACCCATCCCAAATGCTGTCAGTGCACCGGCCCTTTCAACGGTGGTCACCCGAAACCCCACCCACCGTTAGGGTCGGTGTCGTAGTAAAAATGGCTTTTATTCGAACGCTAAAAATATCACCGATTCATTGATGCAAACGAAGCTGCGTCAAACCGGTGATGGGAGTTGATTAACAGACGATATGGCCCCCGCGTGTCGCGTGTGGGCCGGCTGGTGGATGTTATTGAACGGCCAAAGAGAATTGTACGCCTCCACTTCCGAAATGGGTGGGTGCGCGCCGGGAAAGCCGAGAAAGGACGCGGCGAGCGAACGAACGCGAATGCGCGGGCCTCGTGGGCGACAGGAAATAAGAACTGCCGGCTGCAAACGATCCCCGGGTGGTTGGGAAGGGAAGGAAGGGGGAAGAGAAGGAATGATTGGGTGAAGGTTGGGTCGACAGAAACGGATGCCATGACAAGCCAAAGCCCACACATACACAGACACAAGCGCGAGCGCGCCCGCGGAGGTGCAAGGGAATGTCGCTGGATGAACGAGATGCGCGATGTGTTATTATTAGTAACCATCGGATGAAGGTGAGAAGGTTGGGTGGAGAACACAACCGCTTCCATGGAGAATCCACCTACGTAAGTGTTCGGTCCCGCATACTTACTCGGACAGATTCGTGAAACCACACACATACACACCGGCGGAAAGGAAACAGTACGAACAGAGAGAAAAAAAAAAGCAACGAATGCTCCCATCAAGAAGGCCAGCGTGGCCACGGCCCGATGCGCACGCGCTATGTTCGCCCACCAGTGTGCGGTCGGCGAGGAGTATATTTCCTTTCCTACCCCGGCGGGGTGTTACGAGGAAGACAGTGGCGTGAAATTTAAGGGCATCTTAAGTGGATGCTTGACGGATGTGGATCCCGCGTCAAGGGAGGAACCGCACGGGGATGAAACTGGACGATGAGAGTATTTTTCGTTCGCGTCGGTCAATGAAGCCGGTGATAGAGGGAGGCGAAGTTGGGCGCGACATGTTGACGCTCGGGCCGATCATGTTGAGCGACGAGACGAGTTTGCCCCGCGATGGTTTGCAGAACGGTTGACCGGAGCGTTTAGGAAAAGAGAAACATCCACCAAAACCTCCCACAGCTGACGGTTGCATCCGATAGTTTACGAGGCGATATATTGCGATGAGTGTGAAAGGTGGTGGGATGCGACACTGATCGGATCGGTACAACCGTTACAGAAAAAAAGGGGATGTTTATCGATGACCTCATGGGCTCGTTCTAAAGCGAGTTGAATTTCGATAGCCATTTGCCGACCGTTTCGTAAATGAAGTAACGAATTAATTAGTAAGAGTTCTGATCAGTAATGAATTACATCGTAGGTTGAAATATTAAACGGCATTTACGAAAACAACAGCAGGAATGGAACAGAAGAGTCCCACATGCATTCGAAATTGGTTAATTGAATATTCTGCTACAAATTGACTGTTGAGAGCAGCACTGGAACGTCCAGACGATTCCACCAGAAGTAGAACCGCAAAAAGATTATCACAGGTACCTCGAGGTTCAATATTTTTGATCAAATTCTGCGTCAGAGAATTAATTTGAATTGTACTTTGTATAAGTTAAACATTCATAACGTATACAGTACATAATTATACAGCCAGGAACCTTTTATAATTATGGTTTTTTGTTTGTTGATCTCCAACTGAAGGTTTTCCATAAAATGCTCGATCGTCTGGTAAGTATCTACTGTATACGGCAGTCGTTTCCCAATCGTGTGCCTGTCATTCTCAGTGTGGCAGAATCTGATTTACCTTCTAGAAGATAATTCCCAAAGTTTGCATCCCCGGGTCGCGGATGACCTTCTCTAGCGCCAAGATGAAGAAAAGACAAGCTAACTCTTGGTCATTGTCATTCTTACAAAACTGATACGTGGAGGGAAGATGGTAGCAGTGTAGCTGTTACTCCGCCATCTTCGGCAGAGTCTATCGCCTGGTGGTAATTTGGTGGACACGTTTCACTAAGATAAGATGCAAGCAATTATAGGTCGTAATCCTCTTCGTTTTTAGGGAATTAACAAGGATTCTCGTGCCATGAATTTACAATATAAAATAAAACATTTTAACCCTACTTTCTTGCTTTCTTCTTCATCTTCTAGGACACTATAACCTCGTAATTTCTTAGCATAACATTTCTTCTTGCGTACTCTTATTTACATACCAAACTTACCCGAATTTTAGCTCCTGAAGCTCATGGATAGCCTATTTCTTCATTGCGCTCTGGCAGTATTAAGAAGATTTACATTACGCAAACCGATGCCAACACATTCAATGATTACGTTACGGCCGTCCATTTCGATTATGTTAAATTTGGCCTGAAATGAAGTATGATAACATTATTATTTACCCCATTAACTTATCGTAATGTTGCAAAACACCTGTTCGTACGTACCTTTGTCATCAACTCCGTCACATGGATTGCAGTTCTGGTGTGCATCGTCGGTGGTTCGGTGCGGATACGACTCTTCCCATCCGCCAGTGCCATTAGAATAATCATCATATCTTGCACGTGCCGATCCACACAGGCCCCAGCCGAGAGGGCGCTATGGATTTCCCGGGCAGCTTCTTCGCCGCTTTGAAAACTTTTCTTCCTTGCCTCACCGAGTGCGGAACCGCCAAGGATGGCTCCAGTATTCGTTTCACAGCCGACACTGCATGGGAGAAAAAATGGAATGTATTAACATTTGTGAAGATTGAAACGGTGTCACACATGAATACCCACATGATTCCCGAACAATTTCCTTCTGGTGCCATGTCTACACTTTCTTTGTAAACTTCAATGTCTGCTCTGCTACCGCTCATTTGACTGAGGATCGATTTTGCCCCACTGGACATCTCGTGAGCAATCTAGAGTTGATTTAAATGTAAAGATTTGTTTAACAGGAAAATTGAAACAATGTGGACTTAAACATACCTTCAACGGAAGCACTCCAGCGACAAAACTCCATCCGAAGATTCTGTTGACTGTGCCCACCTCTACCAAACTGATGGGACGTAACGACTGTACTGGCCTCACTTCCACCACACACTGGCCTCCTCCCTTGGGGAAGTAGCCCCTTCGCACTAGATCGAAATCAAAGCTGGCACCAAATCTTTCCATATTGGGACGGAATATTTCGGTCAAGAAATCCACCTGCGGTGCTAGATCCGTGTTTGTGCCTCCACGTAAATCCAGCGTTACTGGACCGGAGCTAAACATAGCCACGGGTAGTGCCGCTTGCAGCATCAAGGATATACTTCTACAATGGTTATTAAACGGTAAGGTAAAATTTGCCATCTTTACTCGATCACTCGAAAGATTTCTATCTTACCCTGCGGTTTGAATGTGCCCGACAAATCTGCCATGCCCTATGTGTCCGGGGTAAAATTCGATTTCCGTTGACCCGAGCGCAGCTTTATGCACCCGGCCTTGACAGATGTCACGCATCAGCTCCACACCGGCCAGATGTTGTGCTGCGAGTCCAGGTTTTTTACGACCCTGCCGAATATTGCGAATCCGTACCGGCGTCTTGGTAAGCACACTGAAGCATAATGCCATCCGCAAGATTTGACCGCCCTGTGAAACGGTGCATCGTCTATTTTAACAACAGCTTGTTGCCAATACGAAAAATTAACAACTTACCCCTTCCAACACGCTTCCATCTATATCGAATAGATAGTTTTCTGATAATCTGTTCATCCGTTGGTTGTTGGTTGTAATTTTCGCGTAGTAAAGGTGTTTCAAAACGAAGCTGAATGTTTTCACTGTTCTTGAATCACAACAAAACATACCGGCAGTGCACACTGATCGGCTCAATGGTCAAATCTGAGAACAGCAAGAAATGGCAATTTATTGAAAAAAATTACTCGAAAACCCTAACTTTCACAAATTAAACATCATTTTACATAACCAAATGTATTTTTAAGGTTTATAATGCTTTAATTTACCATAAACGATAAAACAACTTTGAAAAAAACGAACAACAAATTTTTAGGCTGCGTCCGTGACCATGTTTGCACAATGTGACAATCAAACCCGTTTGACAGCTTGGTGCCAGGCAGTTGAAATTCCAGTCTTCGTTGCGCTTGTTTGAAGAAACCATTTTCAAATGCTATGTTCTTCAAAAATTTAATATTTTGGTAGAAAAACTGAATAAACTTATCATCCAAATGCAAAAAAAAATTAAGAACAATGTTGTTATTTCCCATTTAATCAGAAAAATCCGGTAAATAGCTTCATGATTTGGTTTTTCGATGACCCTCCGCTGCGTTCCGAATGAAACCAACTGTCGCCCGTCCGCTACGATCCAACCCGAAACGCAGCATAGCTGTCAAACTGTGTCGCCGTCAAGATCGGCAACAAATTCGCCATTTTCGTGAATCAATCCATACCGCAGCGGTTGCATTTTCTCGTGTGCGCGCCAGTGGTAAAACGGTGTCAAGCTTGCCGGCGGGAAACATCTCAAGTGCGTAAATTGATCAACCAACTCCCTTTTCCAGTGCATCATTTAGCTGTACGCAACAGCTTGATGGTGTAGTTTTTTTGTTTTGCAAATGCGTGGATAGAGTGCGTTCCCGACATTCTAAATTTAGTCGTTTCGGTCCTGCGTATCTTTTTTGTGTGGAGTGCGTCAGTGTTAACGTTTTGTCAAACCGTGTCCTTGAAGGAGCGTTCCTTGCGGTTCCATTGCACACGCATAGCCGCCCAGTTTTTGTCCCCTTCACTGTTGCATTTGCGAGGAAAGGCGGATGCAGTTTTGAAAAACAGGACTGGATGCTGTGCATTCGAATTAAATAAGTTTAGTCGGTGAAATTGCAAACGCTACCTCCTGTTTTTTTATTGCATTATAATCTGTTTCGAAATTACATCTCCTGCATATGGAGTCCTTATGACGCCATATCGCGGGGATGTAATCTGTGGTTTTTTTTTCTTTCTTCACTGATTGACACAATGTGGTAACGTACTTTTTCTTGTTGCTTTCATTTTCGTATCTATCATCCTTCCATTGCCGGTATCTATGTTACCAATGACAACGTGCATTTGCCGGTGCTCGTCGAATCCATACGATGGGTGGATTACGATAAATTGTCATTACATCATCTTGCGGGAAATGTGCCTCACGAAACATTACTGCCGCCGGTCTACCCGTAGGCAGTAGAAAAAGCACATAAAAATATTCGCCATGGCAAGCAAAGTGGAGGAAATCCGAGGATCGATCGAGACGTCACTGAAGGATGAGTCGAAACCATGGACGCAGTTCTTCAAGCTCGCCGAGGAGAAAACGAACGTCCCCCGGCTATACATATTTCTGGGTAAGTAGTGTGTTGGTAGAGTAATCAAAGTAAATTCTCGAGTAAAAAAAAATCTCCGCCATCGGTTCTACTCTCCGTGGCCGGGAGCTCATCAAGCTAGAAACCCCCATTTCGAGCGAAGAAACGGGAGAGCGACGTGTGTCCCCCGCGTTCCCGGATGACGTACTTGAGGTGGAGCAGAATTTCTGAAGATATTTTTAGGACGCGAGCCAGCACACTGCGCTAGTTGAACACCGGCTTACCGGAAAACAAAAGTGTTGAACATGGCATTTTTCCGGGGTTGCATTGCATGGCCAACTGAAGAGATTCTTCCACTTAAATCATCGCAGCATTAGCGTGCTGTTTGATATGATAGAAATAGAAAAATCAATCCAGATGCTCTCGCATCGAACAGAGCAGCAAGCGAACAAGAACGCATCACCGCCTCGTAGCGGTTGTATTGTGCTACGCGCAGCGTACCTGTTTGACTTGATAATCATTATTATTATCGTCACATACATACGCGGGGCCTAGCTATATACGCGGTGCCATTGGGGGTGCACACATCCGGATTGTGTTACACAACCGATGAAAATTGTCTCTATACGCTCACATGCATCCATGAGCTCTCTGCCATCATCATCATCATCCGTCGAATGCGGAACGGACGATGGACAATCGACGGTGTATTCTATAAAAAAGCGTTCGCTCGTTCGCGTGCAAATTATATTAATGTGTGTTTTTTTTTCTGTCGCACACTTCACAAAATGCGCACGGGCATGTGAAGGTGTTCGCGTCGTTCTGGGAGGAATGTTGTATTATCTTTGCTGTAAGAACGTTTACGACTATTCAGACTTTTGTCTGATAAGTGAACATGTTTAAGCTCTACACCACACAACCACACAATGTTTGTCCTTGACATTGGTCTGTCATTAAAGTAATTTATAGAATGCAAGAGCAAATAGGGGCGGTCCGGTGGCCGAGGAGATAAGCGGCGCCGGTCTCATACGGCAGGACCGGGGTTCAAATCCCATCTGGACCGTTCCCCCGTAGTGAGGACTGACTATCCAACTACGTGGTATTAATAAGTCTCGTAAGCCAGAAATGGCAGGCATGACCGAGTAGGTCGTTAGGCCAAAGAAGAAGAAGAAGAGCAAATGCACAAACTTGACCGAACTTGGTTGCATTCCGTTAGGAACGGATCTTTCACTGCAACTTTCCTTCATTATCTAATCTTCCAGGCTCAATGATAAGGGTAATCTTCTAGAACCGCACTTGCACTTCTACCAGTCGTTAACCAAAAGTTGTCACTCACGAGAAGCAACAGCTTATTCGTCTATCGTTCTTATCAGGGTAGCGCGAAATGTGTTCCGACGCAAACCTGTCTTATCTTGTTACAGACTTCTGTGTTTGATTTTTGGATGCTGTCATCGGTTTTGAATTCGTTCTTTGTGGGATGCCTTTATGCTATCATTGTTTAAAGAACAATTTATCTATGTGTGCCTACAGTTATCACTTACATAGATAGATGCATGATCATAGCACAATACATCTGTTGCATAACAATGCTAAGAAATTTTAAAGAAAAAGAATGCACCGACGCTACTGCATTATTGGTGAATACCAGGAAGTGCATCGTACTAGTTTGTAGCAATAATTCACCATCAAAACTTGATACATTTTTAAAATGCTAATAGAGGCGACTTGCTGTCTGGCGTCCCGATGCGGTGTGCATATCAGTGCGCCCTTACAACCCAAGTATGAGCACTTAGAATCGATCGGTTTAAAAAAAAAAGGTTGGAAGGATTGTATCACATTACGGCCCACCGTTTCGGGATTGCTACAGGGGCAGATTTTGTCATGAATTTTACCTACATTTGTTTATATCGTTCTGCATGTTTCACTTTAACATGTTGTTAAATATGTATCTATTTAATATTTTAAACAAAAAAATATAAAAGAACTGAATAAATTAATTCGTTTATGTATTCGATTGACTGTTAATGAACTACTGCACTAAATAATGATTTAATTGAAGGCCTTCCAAACCTTTTGACCTTTGCAAATGAAGGTTCCGCTGGCGCCGCGCTATATCGTCCTTCTCGTTCCAATCATTCAATGATGCATAAAACACACGCAGTCCTAAATACCGTTTTAGGAATTGTTTTTGTTTTTCTTCTCCTCTCGCTCCACGTTTAGTCTTGGTTACAACTGGTACAAGGTGTGCGTCTCATGTTAGTCATCAGCGTAATTAGTTACGATCGGCCTCGCGTTGATACGCAGCACAAAAGCTCCACGTTTTTTTTGCTGCTTCGTTCCTTAATGTTACACACGCTTTCCGTAATGCTGTGACGTGTTGCGAGCTGCCAACTCACACCGAAACGGAAACAACCTTGATAACCAGATAGTGGATCCGTTGTGCCACGAGACGGAACTTGCGGCCCGGGGCGCACTCGTCGCTAAAGTTGATATGCGTGGCGACGGCGACGATTCCGAACACATGGTGGTAATGCCAAATCATCAATCGATCGCCGACAACCGAGTACGGTCGGGTTCACCACGACGAAGGCGGCTGGAAAGCAGAATCAATTCTTTTATAGCCGTTTGCAAACTTCTTAGCTATACTCCTCCTTCTATACCTTTTGCGAACTGAATTGGGTCGTTTACACTTGACAACAGTGGCTCACTGAAATTGGGTGGTGGTGTGCACAGATGCACCTAACCCTCCCCTATGCGATGGAAAAAACGGTGACGTAGGGGACGATTCGCCAACAGGGGCAAAACAAAGCGACACGCAACGATTTTGCAAACAATGAAACACGTTGCTCGATCGCGTGAAAAACGATCGAAAGCTGTTCCCAGTCTTTACGACGCTGGAAACCATTATTTGTGTGCGTAAACGTTTTCTTTGGGAACCACAATTAAGAAACGCTATCGCAGGGTGATTGAGATACTGTGCCACATCTCTTAAGGGTGTTTTCGATTGTGGGGACAATATAATATAACAAAATTAAAATTTTGCTTTAAACGTTTGATGAGAAAGAAATCTTTTTCTTTGTCATTCGTGAATCAATAGAAAACAAGCATCTTTTGGAACAAATATTAACACATTTTGTTTATACAAAAAATATTGATTATATTATCTTATATTGGTCATGCTTGAAAGAAGCCTGTTATCTAAATGTTTCTTTCATTCGATGAGGATGTCGCGTCGTATGTATATTGGTAAACCCGGCACCATTCTCCGGTTCACCAGTACACAGAACCCCCTTAACTTTACGCTACGTGTGTGTGTAGATGTGTTATGACCGGGCCAAGGCACGCGGCAGAAAAAGCGATCCTCTCAGCCATTCCGTTGTGCACTGATATCGGACCGGTTTGGGTTTTTGTCCATGGAACCGACCGTAATTACCGCCAACAACAGGCCCCAGAGTGTGTTCGTCGATCGTCCAGAGCATAGAACGCTAGCGAAACCTCGCGAGGAATCGTCCGGAGCCCAACACGTTCAGCGTGAATCGACAGCCCAAACAAACGACGACTGCTTCAGCGTGTGTGTAAACGTTTCTTCGCGAGGTGTTCTGTGCCTGAGTAGCTGACCGATACCCCGAGGTTCTTGTTGGCTTTATGCTAAACGCAAACAGTTGCCAATCTAGGTGAAGTGTATCAAAAAGAATCTTCAACCGATCAGTCTTCGGTTTCGCACTGAATGGTGCTGGAATGTAACGATCGAGTGTTATAAACTGTACAATAGTTTAGCAAAGTGACATAGAGCAACACTCCTTTCTAAACTGCTTTCTTTTAGTTTAGTGTTATCAGTGAAGCAAAGGGAATATGTTAAACAGATTGTGTTGAGCTACCGATACATGCGCTTGAGCTGATAGATTCATCACACACACATACACCGTTTGCTGTCTGACCAAACTGAAATTTCAATGAAAGTTTAAAATGCTTGCGAAACAATGAATGAAACTTCGGCCCAATTTGTACGCTTCGGTGAACCGTAAGCAATCTTTTCATTTTCAAGCGCACTGCCCGTAAACGAATCACTTTCCAAAACAACGTCAATGTGTGTCTTCAACGGTGATAAACAGAAAGAAGATGAAGCAAAACTTACACCACGATATAGAGCCACGTAATATGATTAAATGGAAACACTAAAAACCGAAAAGAACTAGAGCATCGCTTGTTGTGTGCTTCGATGGCGCCTTCGGTTGTGTTCGTCCAATTAAAAGTGAAATGTGTCCATGTGGAGAGAGAGAGCAACCTCTCGATTCGCGATCTTTTATCGCAAAAATGCACCCACAGATAAGGAAAGGGTCACAGGGGGCGTACATCAGCATGGCGTCGATAGGACATAATCAATCAGCTGTGGGATGAGTGCGCTGCACTTGTTAAGGAGCGATGCTTGTGATGCACTTTTGTTGCATTCGGTAGGCGGAGATCGGACGTGCACGAGGTTGTTAATACGAAACACGGGGTTTCCGATTCAAGTTCAAGTTTGCGAGCCCCAGTATTAGATAATAGTAGTCGGTCGTCGTGTGCTTTGTATTAAGTGTATGTAAGTTAAAAGAAAAATCATCACAACGTGAGCTCTTTGGATCAATTTTGTGTACGCCCGTTCTGCAAGAGAATGGCGAACGAAAATTCATACGAACACGGTGCATATTTTACCGGCCATTCAACGGTGATTTATGGTGAAAGCTATTTTTAGCTATTTCTGTCTCAACCGGGTGCATATGCCTTGATTATAATGCCAAATATTCCGTCGCAGGTACCCTGCAGGGTAATAAAAAAATGCCTTTTTGCAAATGAAAATAACTGACGGCGCGCCGATCGGTTGGATGGTCAGTTGCACTCAATACCCGCGCGCGACAATGCGCAATATGCTGATCTATAAACTCAGGATTAATTGTAAAGAAGTGCATGATGGTAATTTTTCTTCTACAAATGCTACACTGTGGTGTTAACCAATGTCTAACACAAGGAAGGTTTGTTAATTGATAGTATAGATCGCTGCAGGGCTCTCTCCGTTTCGGCACGGTCTGCAGGAAGGTGAAAATCACTCTGGCGTTAATAAAATTAAGCTTGTTAAGTTGTATCGAATGGAAAAGGAAATTTGATCTTCGAAAGGTATATTTTACATTTTCAGCCGTATGTTTCAGCCGTCGTGTTGCGGGTTCTTTTACTCAAGCACCAATAAACAATGTTTATTGCAACAAGTGAAAGGCTTTCGAGGGATGTTTCATATGTAAAAGGGACGATCAGATGCAGTTAAATGTTTCTGTCTTGCGCATCCGACTCTGCTAGTGCAGTTTCTCCTCATATCTTTGCTAAATTTAAAGAAACGCAGTTGAATCACCCTAAGTTTATTGAGCTTTGGATCTTCCTTATTATACGACAATGAAGTTGGTGCATTTTCTATGGCACTACAACACAACCTCGAGAGCACAACCTGCCATTTCTGACTTCCGTGACTTGAATTTATGCGCCACAGTATAGTCAATCCTGCGTACGGGGGAACGGCGCGAAAGCATTCGAATCCCGGTCCTGCCATATGAGATCGGCACCTCTGTCTCCTCTGATACAGAGCCGCTCCTTCGTTGGTGGTGCGTAATAATAATTGTATTTAATAGGAGTTGATTCGTCAATTGGAATGATTTCTTGAATTAAATGATTGATTCCCAATCGTTTTATATTGAAACTTCATGAATTCACAGGCATTAACGTATCCCCAAATATTCATAAATCCTCAGACATTTATGAATCCTAAGATGTTCATAAATACTTTTTTTTTACGGAAATTTGTCCTCAGAAATCATGAATCAAAGATACACGTGATTGATAAAATGGTAAAACCAATATCTACAATATGTTAACGCAATCTGATGTTGTCAGTACTAGGATAGTGAAAAAATAAAATCTCTTATATCAGAATCGAAGATAATATCAAATGTACAAAATCGGAAATATTTGAGAATTCACGAATCTCTGGATTCGTTGGATGGATCTCTAAAGATTCAAGAAAACGTTGTAAAATAAAGAGTTACGGAGGATTCACGCTTGTCTAACAGGATCACTAAAGATTATAGAATTTTTGTGGATTAATTAATTTCTGAGGATTCCTTCATCTTTTCAGAGTCGACTGTTGATTTGAATGATTCCTTGAGGAAACTTCACGAAAACGAATGTTCACAAATGCATTGAACACAAGACCTGTCTCGTGTCTCGAAGTATGGTCTTATATACCAAAAATTGTGGCTTTAAT
Organism: Anopheles minimus; assembly: GCA_000349025.1. Lineage (NCBI taxonomy): Eukaryota > Metazoa > Arthropoda > Insecta > Diptera > Culicidae > Anopheles > Anopheles minimus. The sequence continues at coordinate 10,036,219 of KB664165.1, read as the reverse complement.
ATCTTCCTTGACGACAATAGGAATAGCTTGTCTACAATGTTGAACAGAACCATTTGTGGGAGCCGTAAAGAGCGGGGAAAACTGTCTCAAAACATAGACATTGAATTTTGCAGAAAATTTATTTGAATGTGCTCTTCTTTAAACACGTGCGAACATCCTTGACTATTGTTCTATTTGAATATCGCCCTCAAAGGCGACCTTCTCTCGTCTATCATTCCGTATCCTCTTCGATTACAGCGATTAGCGTTAGAAGATCAAAAAAGTGTTTGTTCTTTTCCCTTCTGCCTCCCTACCCAAGGCAATAACTTCGAGCAAAGAGACAACTTTTGCCTTATGATCATAGGTCACTGTATTATTAGAATTGCCAAATCGTGTGTCTTCAGCAGTGCTGCTGATGCCGCCTACCTTACCGCTAATGTCTTTCTGCTCATAATGGTATGTTTCATTTTTCTCTGGCCGTCTCCCTAGAGCAGCTGTGCGAAACCAATCTTGCCGCGTATCGTGCCGATTGTAAGCGAGACGCTGGTTAAGCAAAGCAGGCACCAGCCAACTGGCTTTAATGATCAGAAAATGCTCGTCTTTTGACACGTTCCTTGGTGTGATGGTTTTCCTAACACCACACCAGCCCCCCCGGGGTTGTTGCTTTCGCTTGGTTCGTTGGTTGGTCTGTCCCGTAGGTATGTTGTCAAGCGTGGCGTAGAATAGTAAAATGCAACACAGGAAAACAAGGCGACATGAGGAACTCTCTGAAGAACCGTCCGATGTACTTAGGCTAGCTCAATATGATGTTGTGCCGGGTTAGTAGCGTATCATGCGCATGTCGTTAGTAAAATAAGAATCACTTGTAATCCCCTATAACAAAAGTCAGCATTCAACGGCCGACCTCTAAGACTGATCGAGCGGGAAAGTATTAAGTGATCGCGGGAGCATTCGGCTGTGGCGGGTTTTCGAATCTTCCCATTACTAAATGTTGCCCCCAAAATAACGAATTTGTGATCTTCTAGAATAGAGAAAAGAATATTACCGTAAACGACAGTTTTAGTTTGGAACGGCACTGGATCGATAGTGGTGTAAGTGGTTAGTTAGTTTGAGAACAACAAACAAGAAGAAAACACAGTGAACATGCCAGCACAAAGTGGACGCCGTGATGGAGCAGAGGCAGGCGAGCAGAAGGATAACTCGGGCTACATTGCACTAGGTAACAAATATTCGGTGTCATAGATCAAAGACCTTCCATCATCCGGTGGATCATCTGTCATCTATTGTGTGAGATATTTTGCAAGATCAAGGATAAAACCGTTTTGTTTTTTGTACCGGCGCTCTCACATTTTTCTTGGTATTTCCTCAATCAGCAAACCCCGCACATTGGCCCGGTCCGGGCAAGCAGACAACACTCACTCAACAAGCTTGCTGTAGCTTGGCTTTATATGACGGGGCAGGTACCTAGGACGTACTATTTATAAACCGGTTGGGTTCGGTTCATTCCGTCGGTCACTCGTTGGAGTTTATTAGATCGGGACGCAAACGCGCGTTGATCCGTGTCCCGTGTTCTAATGACTTGCCGCTAGAATTGATCAATCTACTGCAGCTCATTACGCTCTCGTACCGGGACAGACGAATCCATATTCGATCTCTTGCAATTGGCGACATATAAACGAACTTCGGAAAATAAAACAAATTCTGGTTGTGAGACAACTTTTCCCCCGGTGCATTCCTACCGTGCACACATACACGTGGCGCATGTAAATGTCATGATTGGTTGGGAAAGACCATGGTTGGTTTAATGATCCCATATTAAAGCCATAGAAATTGCACAAGCGCGACGCGAGACGCTTGATTTGGTTGCGTCGGATCGAATCTGCTGCTATTCGATATCATTATCCGTCACGAGGATGAAAATTGATCTTAAAATATAATGAATCGCTTTCGTAATAAGAAATACGAGCTGCAGAAGTATAGAATTACTATTTGTGTAGAGAAGTGTTTGTGAAATGACGTTTCTGAATAATTACACTGTTTAGGTGTGTTTTTAGCTAAAACAAGTTTTTAGCTGATAATTTAAATGATATAAAAATCAAAATAAATGGGGGACACATTATATAAAATGTATTTCTCTCTTCTTTCATCCTCTCAAGGTGGCGTGGCCGTCGTTATTCTGTACCTTGCCTTCGGCTATGGAGCTCAGATCCTCTGCAACGTGATTGGTGTTGCGTATCCTGCCTACATCTCGATGAAAGCCATCGAAACCCGCACTAAAGAGGACGACACCAAATGGCTAACGTACTGGGTAACGTTTGGTGTGCTTTCGGTGTTTGAGCACTTTTCCTTCTTCCTGGTTCAGATCATCCCGTTCTACTGGTTGCTGAAGGTATAGCTATACTTTGTGTAATGTTTCGCACCGAACATTGATTCACATTCTCCCCGTTCTATATTACAGTGCTTGTTCCACATATGGTGTATGGTACCGATGGAAAACAACGGTTCCACCATCATGTACCATAAGGTTATCCAGCCATACTTCAAGAAATACGAGCAGGGTATGTATCTTCGCTTTCAATGGCGCCCCGTTATGATTTTCTTGTAATTTGAAAATGTTTCTCTAAACTTTATTGTAGTTGCTGACAATTTCATCAGCGACACCACGGACAAGCTGAAGCAGACGGCTGGAGAAATGATCTCGAAAGTCAAATCAACCTAACTTGCATATCTTGCACTGCTCCCAACACAATCACACAAACAAAAGCACACTACAACAACACACAAACACACACACACACACATAGATATAAAGGACCCTCCCGACCTCTTCTAACAAACAAAAAATCCCCTTCGATGACGGACGATCGAACTTTGCGACACTATTAGGAAAACAAAAGGAAATCTGCTAGCAAATGGACGGTAGTTGGGGGTTGTAAGAAAGACGAGAAATTATATAAGTCATTCGCCATCGTAAACCACAACCGGAGTTTTGATTTACTTACGCGAACGAAAATTGTCTACCTGAATTCTACTCACACACACGCTCTGTTGGTATTTTCTTTGTTCGGAAGCGGTTAAAAGATGGTCGTAATCATTTGTGAAATAATTTCGTTACTTTTTTGTTACTGCTTGCTTTAAATATTTCTTTCTTTAACGAACCCCCGTTCCCTGCAGCTTTATTGTGCATTGGATAGTGAAATGATAGTAGAGAGATGAATTGCAAGGATTAATTTTAAGTGTTCAACTGCAAATGAACAGCAAAATTAGAGAAAACATGAAGAAGAATGGAATTTTATTACCAAGCAAAATGCGCTTTTATTACTGATTGCAGATGGATTTTAATGGAGCAAATAAGAAACGAGTCCAAATGCTTTCTAGTGAATGAAAAGACGGTTCGTTTCGTGAACTGATAATTAATGAACCTTATTCCATCGAGATTGATGTTGAAAGCGTAAGTAATGGTTGATGTTTTAAAGTAAGTATACATTATGGGAAATTGGTCCAAAATAGAAATCTTTGGTTCAACAAATCAGGTATGATCGAACTTGTCGAAACCATGTGTTACAAACGTGTTAAGGTTCGGTAATATCACTAATATAAATTGCACAATAAGGGAATTACATATTTGTTTATTATTCATCTGAACACGTGGTGACTTGAACCTAAAATTCTACGTAAGACTGTTTGCTGTTAGAGTTGCTGTGTGTTTTTTTAGTTTCATATCATTTAAACCAACATTGCCTTTATGAAGCAAAATCTAACAAAAACACTTCTCTATAATGTGTCTACAAGTACCATGTAGATTTTGGTCAGGATCTCGTTCAACTGTTGCTAGAGCTTTCTGTTTGTTCTGCCTTTTTAACTGCTTCAATCTGTGCCAGCTTCTCTGCCATTTGTCTGTTTCGCCACGCGGTCATGTAAGTCTTTGGATGAACTGGAAGCAAACCGGCAATTCCTAAACCAAAGTAAAAAAATAAATGTATAACTAACTGGAACGAACGTTCACGAGTCTGTCCACTGTTCGTTACCTAACAACTCTGCCACCGGTTTCGAAATGTGCGCCCCGCTGCCAATCCAATGTCGGATGCGTTCGTAATTGAACGATACTAGCTGTTCATCATGCTCGTTCGGAATCGGATCGTAGGTGCCCACTTGTTCGATAACCGGTTGGTATTGATCTTTTCGGCGCTGTAAAAATAATTCCAGTTGCTCATTTCCGTGCGTAGTTTGGCACGAAGTGCTAAAGCTCTTACCTCCATTACCACGATGTGGAAAAAGGGACGATTGGTGCACCCTTGGCGTACAAAGCGTATAGTTTTCGCCGATCGTGCCCAAAACCTTCCCGTACCGGCGGCAGGAGCTAAAGACATTTTAACTGGGAGCAGTTGGTGATTTTTGCACAACTTTTCGTGTTGTTTTTATGCTGCAAACTAATCGTGTGCCGGCGAGGAAAACAACATTGAAATGACAATTCCATCCGTTACGTCATCATGGTTATTTGAAATTAACGGACAAATCCAATCGCGTGGATGACACTTTTGTTAATTATTCATTTTAAATTTATTAATATAGCGACAAATGAATGTGTGAGAAAGATGAGAGTGTATCAAAAAATATATTTATAATTTTTCATGAACTGTATCTTAAAGAATGTAAAAAATAATAGCTTTCTTACGTTGTAGCCAGGAAATTTAAAAAGAACGGCTTCAGCACGTGTCACACCAGATGATCATAGTAAACTGTGTACGCCATAATATCAATAGTGCTCAAAGTTTCCTTGAAACATTAAAAGCCACAAGACCAGAATGAAATCCGTTCGCAGTGAACAACAGTTTCCCAGCAAAGTTCGTGCTGAGGGTAAACGAAACACGCGCATCCTAGAGAAACAAGAGAAGCTGATGATAGAAATAAAAAATGCTGATCTCCGGCAACGTGTAGCAGCGAAGCAATCGCTGGTGGACTGTTGGCGGCGCAAATCCTAACGTACAATTGGGTATGTTTTTTGTTCCATTTGGTCACGCCGGCCATAGATTAGCTTACGAGAATCTTCTGACACAACGTGGTTGGGTAGTTAGTTCTCATTACGCGTGAAAGGTCCCGGATGGGATATGATCCCCGTTCCTGTTGCCTCAACAATCACAAATTATTGTATATCAAACTAGGAGGCATTGATTTCATTTTAGGCATTATTTTCGTGGAACTGGCTTGCAGGTGATTGAGGTGTGCAAAATGGATATTTTAATTGATAAATTTTTGAATGAAACTGGCAACTCATACCGATTAACATATTATCCAACGGAATTGATGCTTTACTTTGAAAAGCATCACATTTTTGAAATTGTGTTTGTAAGTATTTAGACAACAAATCTTGGGAAATTATGTGTAAAATGCTAGATTAATACCTCTATAAATGTGGTCTTTTCCTTCGCCTAGGATTTGATGTTATTGCTACAAAAAGAACGACCGCTCAATATTGAAGAATACATTGCGGAACATATTGTCACCATTTCGAAAAAGTATAACCAAATTAACACGTTCGTAAGCCTCGAGAATAATGCTGGTAAGCCGTTTCATAAGCCGTTTTCAATGTATTATTCAATTTCTTAATCATAACAAAATTTGATTTTCAGATAGCGAAAATGTTCTTCGTACATTTCAACGTAGTGGTCGATATTATCCAGTGATAAAATTGGAAGAGACCTTAGGAACAAAAACGTTCATTCAAACTCTCAACGATCGATTGAAGCATCTTAATTTGCATGATAAAAATATCATCATGCTGGGCGAAAGAAAATCTCTATGTGAAGCTAAAAACCATTTCCATTTCCATCAAACATTGCGCGCCGGAAACATCAAACCATTCCAGAAGCTGCATACACATATCATTGAGCGCACAAAACTGCTCCAAATCGAACCTAATCATCCGGTTATCAAGCACGCACCACGGATTGTGTTGCTAGGTCGTCCGGGGTGTGGCAAACATCGAATGGGGAAGTGGCTGGCTACGAAACTGAATGTTTGTTTAGGTACGCATTGGCTTAATGATGTTATTTGTAGCGCCCTCTCATTGTTTTACTTATTGTAGTGTCCGTAACCGATGTAGTGGCACAACATGAGTGCAAATTAGATTCCTTCGGTAAAGCGCTGAATTGTGGATCACTAGAAAATGTGCACACGTCGGAGCTAATAACGTCCATGGTGCAGCATCGACTTCTGCGACCGGATTGTATTAAAAGTGGTTGGATATTGGTGGACTATCCGAACAATGCTGATGATGTGAAACATTTCTTCCAGATGTTGATTATACCCAAGATGTGAGTTTTTTTTTAAATATTCCGAAGGCAATTCAACCATGATTTTGATAAATTGCAGCGTGTTGGTCATAGACACAGACGAATCGGTGTGTCGGCGTAGGAAATTATCGCCAAGGGAATGTAGCCAAGCGAATGCTGACTGTTGGCAAAGAATGATATTCGAAACGCAGGTAGTTAATTATGATTTAAAATTTATTGAGCAATTATATTTTCATGTTATGTTTGTTTTTAGTTAAAATTCTACGATATTCATCACCAATCAACGGTAGAAGCATTCAATCAACAATATTCTTGTGCCTTGATTCATGTCAATGGAAACCGATCATATTCCAACATCCAGAAGTCCATCATAAATCAGCTGATGATTTGTTCGTAAATATACACAGGAGGATTATTAAAGATATGCGTTTCATATGACTTTTATTGAATTAGAATATTGGAGTTGCAGTAACGTTTGCGCAATCAAATTAAAAAAAAATGAATATACCTTGTGCAATTCAGCATTCACTTTTCTGTCAAATACAAATTCAACATGGCGTTTCAACACACCGATGGGCGAACCTTTCCTACGAAATTTGGTTTCGTTTTTTCCGAGAAATGTCAAATTGACGGCTGCAAGTTTTCCTTACCTACCAGCGTTTTCAGGTTCATTCCCGATCTAAGCAAGAAGAACTAGTGCGCGTGAACGGTGAGAAAAATCGGTATTGGAATGGAAATAGATTCTGGTGGATGTTAGCTACCGAGCCCAGTGAAACTAAACGTCGATTCCTCGATCTTGGCCACTTTTCGCAACACCGTTTGAAGAAACGTTTTCGTGCAGACCGTCCGCTAGCTCCATTCGGAAGTCTTCTTTGCTTCTTGTTTTTTCCCCTGTTACGAGCGAGCGATTTTTGCTCTAGACGACGGGCGCTCTCTTTTTCTCCCGCTCGCTCTTTCTCTGTCTTACTTTCCTTGTAACACGATGTGCGCGCGCTAGGCGTTGATAGTGTGCGTGCAAAGTTCGGTTCGAATGGGACATATCGAACGGGAGTGTGAGTGAGTTGGTGCAGGCTGCGCGTCGTCTGCCGGGTGTAGTATGCGTGAATGTGACAGTGTGTGCGTGTGTACGAAGCCAACGCGTTAGGTTAAGAGCAAGCGGATAGAACGAGATATTACTGCGGATTTCAAGCGAAAGCGAAGATGTCGAATGGTTGACTGAATATTAACGGTAAAACAAATACGCACAATCGCTTCCGATGTTGTTGACCTCGGCTAGCGGCATAAATCAATGGCATTATCGCTGTGACAGCGGAATTAAGTGATGTTATAAACCGAGTCCGGCATATCCGGCAAATTGACGATTTGCAACATGCGGCACCTCTCTAGCTGCCGAGCGAGAGAGAGCAATCTATTCGGATAGTTTCGCCCAAACACACATACACACACCCATCTCCAAGCGGTATACCGAACGCACTCACACACACGTAGAAGGGGCAGAGATACTTCGCATACTTAAATTTCTACAAATGGCGTCTGGTTTTGAGCGACGTTGAACCGTACAACGACAAGGATAGTTTTTAGTTCGCCGAAGCAGACGGCCGGAGTAGTAGAGCATATACGCATAAGTGGTGAGCAGCAAAAGCAGCAGCGACAGCAGCAGGCAGGCAGCAGTAAGCGAAATTTGGCACATGGTTCTTCATTTTGTTCCTTCCTTGTGTTAGCATAATGTAGCGTCCGTTTTAATGTTTTTTGGCAATGGAAAAAAAACCTTTTGGATTTCGTGGAATGCTCGCGGTAAAGTCATGATAAAAAAGTGTGAATCACGCCGTCGTGCCTGTCTCAGAGATCCGTATCCCTCGCTCGTTTCCCCGCATTCAGCTGCTGGCCTGCTAGATTGGCTTTGGAAAAGGAGTTTGTTAACTCTTCCACGGAAGGGAATGGTGGCGGTGTACACCTCACTGCCGGAAGTTAATCGATTATGGAAGATGGAATTGAAAAAAAGTGCAAAAAAGCGGAAGTGACCGGTTTTACATTGCGCTCCGTTAACCTAGCTATTCAAGATGACCGTGTGGTGCGGTGTTTGCTGCTGTTCCGGTACGAATAGGAACGGTGTGTGTGTGTGTGTGTGAGTGTGCGAATGAAGGTGTGGAAAATCTTTGTTAGGCCATGGATATGTGCGCTGCGGAAAAAAAAGGGTTTTCCATGGCTACTGTGGTGTGAAGAAAGCAACTAGGGCCGCATTATTGTTTGGGACATCTTTCAAAAATGCATCCCTTGGTCACACCGGAACAAATGCGTGTGAAACACGGACACACACAATGCGCTTTCTTCTTCGCCGCCCAACATTCGACGAAAAGATTGGAAGAAAAGTCGTTCCATCGCGCGGGGGCTCTAGACTGGACGGCCGTCTCTATACGATGGGCACTGCGAGAGTGGTGTAGATATTACGCTGTGAATACGCGAGTGCAAGAGTGTGTGCGTGTCAAGATGATTGTCAGTGATGATGATGGAGCGCAACAATGGAGAGACATGTTGATGCCGTTCGATTTCTTTGGCCCTGGTCGGTTCCGACATTTGTCCATCCTTTCCGGCGGCTCGATTGGAGCACGGCTGTGCGGTGTCCTGCACACCCAATCGATAATTAACGCGCAGCGGTAGCGAAAAGTGGCCACGATAAAGGAACGTTCACATAAAGCAGGCGATGCAATGACAACGATTAAGTTTGTTCGTATCAACTCGACGGACGGTGTGGTGTCACCAAGGAAACGGTTTAGTCTAGCTAACGCCATCAAATCGACCTTCTTCTCTTCCAGTATCGTTAATAACACTTCCGTACACAGCCGGAAAAAACTCACCAGCGAGAGCAGGGCCCAAACGGTTGGGACGCAACGAGAGAGAAATTTGCGAAAATTATATCATTGCATTTGAATGGAAATTTCCCATTTTGCCCATTTTCGGCCGGAAGCTGTTTTAAAGGTCGCGTTACTACAGGCTCTTCATTGCGTCCCCAACGTTAAAGGGCTCTCGCTGCGTTAATGTATTGCAAGCAACACTCTGCTGCTAGGGATTAGTGCTCTTTCTCGCAGAATTATTCACCATTGCCATGTAGAATTCATCGTGTCAGCGCGTATGCGTGAGTTGTGTATGGGTCCGCTATAGAACCCGGTACGCGTTGCTTTAGCGTTCCCCCACGTCCGTCCTTTTTTTTTCTCATGCTTACGATCAAAAGTAAACCCGCAAGAAATGCATCTTAAGTAGGCGATGATTTATATCCCGCAATGAGCTTTTTCGTGAGGTGTAATGTAGGGCGGGTTTCTTAATTTCCGGAATCAAATTTATTCCTTTGGCGATTCACACGGTGTAGTGGACAGATAGTAAGCCATGAGGTTAAGTTCCGTCGCATCCATTCAATTCTTTTCCATTTTTTTTGTGCGTGTGCACATTTCTTTATGAAAGTTCCCATGCAATGTGTTGCTCTCATTTTTCCGCGTACAATGGATATAGTAGTTTAATTCTACCGTGTACCCCCACACCGCTGGAGAAATGGATATGTTGTGTGTTATCTCGGCAAACGGCAAAAAGAGAAAGAGCGAAAGGAAAACATGAAGTGGAGCAAAACGGTTTAGCGCTACTAGCAGTGCGGGCATTTACATCCCTCCCCGGCCCCGTGAAAGAAGCAAACGAAGAGCGTATTGTGCATTAATATTTTGCGAGAGCAGCAGCAGCAGCAGCAGCAGCATACAGCTTAGCGCTGCACTTTGTTGCAATCTTTGACGAGGGCAGCAAGTTTGAGGTTTCGCTCGACGCATTCGTCATCACCGCAGACAAAGGCGTACGTACACGGGCGCTGTGAGAGGTGCTGTGCTGTGTGTTTTCAAGCAGTTCACAATTCATTGTAATCGGGTGGCAAAAACGGGAGAAAAACACACAGCTCCACCGTTGGTGATAAAATGCGCTTTTTGCGTACCAGCTTTTGGGGGGGGTTTTGGGATAGTTTACGTTAAATATTGCACGCTGCACATAGTTTGATAGGAAATTCATCAGGTGTGTGTTTTGTTGGTAGTATACACTTCCGGACATGTGTCGTGGTGTTCGTTCGAGCGTTCGTTCCGCCAGAGATTAAATCCCGTTAACCAATACACCGCAGCAAATCCCAACGCAGCAGCAATCTTGAGTGTTTCTTGTGGTATAGCAATATAGTGAGAGGGAGCGGGAGGGAGAAGAGAGGGGGGGGGGGGAGGGGAAACAACAAGCAAAATGTAAATGTAATGAAAATGACTGATTTTCTGTTTTTAACTTCACAGCTACTTTGTAAATACATACTGTACATATAGCGAGATGAGTACACAAACCCGTTCTGGAGGTGGCGGTGGTGGTGGTGGTGGTGGCGGCGGCCGTAACAAGTCCAAGGCCAAACATCATGAAAACAAGGAAAATCTGGCCAAGGACGAAGGACACCAACAGTCACAGCAGTACCCGAAAGGTGGTTCGGCCGCGAACAATGTCAGTGGAAATGATGGGTCAGCTGGAACTGGTGCTTCTGTTGGCGGCGGCAAAGGCGGCGACCACCATAAACAGAAGGGCAGCGGAGGCCACAAGGGCACAGACAGCGCAGCACCGAAGGTTGTTGATGTGAAGGAAAAGCAGCAGAAGGAAACGGGCGGCGGCGGTGGTGGTGGCGGCGCGGGTGGTAATGCTGCAGGAAGCAACAACGAAAAATCCGGTGGAACTACAGGCGCTGCCTCCGGTGGTGGTGGTGCCGGGGCTGGTACCGGTGGTGCATCTGCTACTCACACTGCAGTCAAGGCAAAGCAGCCGACCGCCGAACAGATCCGCATTGCTCAGATCACAGACATCAAGAGCGGCATGGATGATCCGAAGATTCAGGAGAAAATCCAAAGCCTGATGGAAACGACGCAACGCTCGGAGGAGGAGGTGTGCTGCGCGCTGCAGGAGTGCGACAGCGACCTCGACCGGGCGGTCATCTTTCTGCTCGAAACGCTCCCGGTCGGAGCGTTCGCGACTACGTCGAAAAAGAAAAAGAGCAAATCTCAGGCAGCGGCTCAGAAGGATGGCGATGACAGCGGGGACTGGGATACGGTCGGTCCGGCAACGGGTGGTGGTAGCGGCGTCCAGCTCGGTGGCATCAATGTGGACCTGAAGGAGCAGCAGCGCCGTGGTGGCAACCGGGGCGGTCCGGGCAACCAGCGTTCCGGTGGCCCTGGCCGTGGTGGCCGTGCAGGAGGCTATCGTGACGGTGGCGGTGATCGCGATCGGGATCGCGACCGCAACGGGTACGATAAGGGCGGCGAGGGCGGTGGCTACCGTAACCGTGGTGCCGGTGGTGATGGTGGTCGTATGCGGGGTGGCCGCGACGGCGGTGGTCCGGGTGGTCCGGGTCGTGGCAATTACGGATCGAGAGGTGGTCGTGGTGGTGGCCCACGGCTCGGTACTCGCGGGCCGGGCTCGCGGGACCAGAACCGGGGATCGCGCATGATGAATAACGATCATCAGGAAATCGACTCGTGGGATCCGACCACGACGCCGGCAAACGCAAACGATCTCAAACCGGAGGAATGTTCGGCGTTCACCGATACGTGGGGCGACTGGGACAACGAGGAGTACACGGGATCGTTGTCGGATACCAAAGTTTTTACGGCCAGCAGCACTGCGGGAACGGGCCCGGCTTCAGCCACAGGCACACAGCAGCAGCCGGGTCAGCAGCAGTCGCAGCAATCCACGCAAACCGGTGTACCAACGGCGGGTTCTAGTGAGTTGTTGGGAAATGTTTGCAGATGGTTTCGACATTTGACTAAACATTAATGTTTAATACTCTTTTTAGATGTTACGGAGCTGGCGGCACCGCCGGGGCTGGAGCAGCAAGTGCTAAATCCACCGCCACCGAAAGATACGGAGCTGGTGCAACAGTACAGCACGACCGTCGTGTCGAGTACGGCCACTGCCGCGGTTGCGGCCGGTGGTGCCGGTACCGGTGTGGCAGGCGTTGTGCCTCAGTATTCGGATCTGCACGCGGGCGCTCCGAACGCGACCACGGCTGCCCAGCACCTGCGGCAGGCACTCGACATGCCACCGATGAACACGTCCTCATCCCTCTCCGCAGAACAAAGTCAGTATTTTAGCACATTATCATCTCAGAATTCCAATCTCCAGCCAACGCCGAGCGCGGTCGGGTTCCAGCAGCAGCAGTCGCAGCCGGGTACGGTACCGTCCCAGCAGCAGGCTACGTCGGTCGCGCAAGCGCAACAGCCCCAGCCGCCCCAATCTAATTCCGTGCAATATCCGGCCGCTTACGTTGGGGCTACGAACGAAGTGGCGACCGGGGCGCCGACGAGCTATGCGGCTGCGGCCACCCAGCAACCGCCGGTGCGGCGGCAGCAACGGGCCAGAGTACCGCCACCGTCGAAGATCCCCTCCACTGCGGTCGAAATGCCGGGTGACAATATGAACAACATCGGTTACCTGGATGTGCAGTTCGGTGGGCTCGACTTCGGTGCGGACGATTCGTTCGATGCGGTTGTGTCGGATAAGTTCAATTCCACCGGAGGCAGTGGTGGTGGCGGTGTGATGGATCAATCGTCATCCACCGGACAGGCTTCGGTGGTGTCGCAAGCGACACAGTCGGTCGGTCAGCCTCAGGCATCCCAAACGCAGACTGTGCAGCAGCAACAGGGCACGCAGGTGCCGCAGGCAACGGTTGGCGTACAGCCGCAACCAACACAAAGCCAGTTGCAGCAGCAACAGCAGCAGCAAGTTGTTTCACAAACTCCGCAGCAAGCCGTCCAGCAGGCGGATGTGAATGACTACCAGTCGAAGGTGGGCGGTGGTGTTGTTGCGGGTAACGTCGTTGTGCCGAACAATCTGCAGCCCAAACCGTCCAACCTGCCCGTGGCCCCTGGTTTGGCATCGTCACAGATCATGCCGGGACAGGGTGCAGCGGAAGCGCTTTCCGCGCAGAGCGATGCGCTCACCAACAGCTACTCGCAGCGTAACAATGCGGCCGGTTCGGTGTCCACGTCCGTGAGTGCGGGTGTCAACTCCATGAGTAATGCGGCAGCGGGTAGGAACACATTGGACAAGTGGCGATTGAATACGACGGGGATTGGATTAACATGTATTTTTCCCTTCTTATTCAACAGCGTTAGATCAGCTGACGAAATCGGATCCATACGGTCAATCGGCTGGTACGAACACCGCCCTGACCGGTGGCTACCAGAACGCACCCTACTCGTCAACGCAAACGAATAAAGCGCAGTCGTATCCTCCTACCGGTGCGCCGCAAGCGTACAACAACATGAGTTATTCTAGTAATCAGGTAAATTGTCTTTTTTCAATTTCGGTTTGTGTAATGATCTATTCGGTCATGCTGGTTGGTCATATAATGGCTTACTAGACTTGGCTGATACTACGTAGTTGGGTAGTCCTCCGTAGTTGGATAGTGTAAGGATCTGCGCCGCTATCGCTTCGGTCTCTGGACTGTCTTGATTAGATACTATGATGGATTAAATCAGAAAGCTAAACAGTTAGGACCACTGATACGATTTTGAGGAATTTCTTATACACTGCTAACATGCTGAAACCGGGGGGCCTGGAGGTGCATCCAAGTACCCTAACTGATTTCATCACCGTGTATGCAAGGCTGGCTATTCTGTTGCTGGTCTATATAACTCACGGACACCAGAATTGGAAAACCAAGACCCCTCTCGAGGTTATAGTTCCATACAAGAGAAGAGCGAGTAATGACAAACGAACTCAGCGGACCAATTTGTTGCAGAATTTGTATAAAAATACCGTTTATAATTGTCACAAGTGTTTAATGATTGATGATGAGCAGATCATAAGTCGAACAGATTTTCGAAAGCTGCTGTGGACAGAAAACAATATTCTTATTGCTTGGTATAATGTCCTGTTCGGTCATGCCGGCCATACAATGGCTTAATAAGCTTATTATTATCACGTATTTTACTCATCAGTTTGCATGGAAGGCTACCAACGTTTGTACCTCAAAATCTCGACTTAATCGTGATTCTCACTGACCGCCTATTGGTACTTTTATATTGCTTTTTTTAAATTAGTTTCAAATTAGAATAAATTTAATTATGTTGCTCATTTTAGGAGCGCGAATGACTCGGTTGAGACTCTTCAAAATGTTCTTCAATGTCACCACTTTTCACGATTGTTAGTTAGGGTTATTGTTGTTAAAAGGGCAGAAATATCTTTAAAATAATTCCGTCATACTCAAATCTGTGTTGGGGTAAGAGGTAGGATTTATCATCATCATTTATTTATGAAATTCTAGTTGAATTTGTAACGGATCAATCTCATTGGAGGCTTTTGGCGGAATGAAATTGGGGATCAATTCATCGTTAACCAGAATTTACACATATACTGGTGACCGGTTGGTGATTTGCCACTGTTGGCGACGTTAGGAACACCCAAATGTTGAATATGTAGACTAAAAATGTTGTCCACTTCAGAGGGAACATTCCTGGAATCCCCAAACCTACGAAACCCTCGGCAGTCACTTATTTCGCTTATCCTTATATCCGCCATTGCTGGTTATCAAATATTAATAAGCGCGTTGTTGTTCCTCTACTCCTCGTTTTAGGTCACTAACGCCTATCCTCCATCGACGAATAACTACGGTTCGTACAACCAGGGTAATGTGAATGCTTACCAGCCGCCGAGCAGTAGCGTGACCAACAACGTTGTACCGAACAACAACACGGGCAACTCAGTCGGAGGTGTTTCGAACCAATCGAACCTGCCGGTCAATAACAACGCCGTAAACAGCAGGTAAGTGTCCGAAGGCCAACGCCTCTCATTTCCCGTGTGGCTAGCAGCAGTTTGCCCCAGTGTCCATAAAACCCTCCAAAACGTGATGCGTTTGGGCGTATTTCTCCATTTGCTAAACGCAGAGAAACGAACTGTGGAGGAAATCCTTCCGTTACAATCTAACACCCATCCTCTCTCTCTCTCTCTTGTTCAATGTCATTTGTGCATGTACCCGTCTCCGTCATCGCTCCGGTGCCAGTTCGAACAATAATTCCGGTGGCTATCTGTCCAGCCAGTATCCTGTGAGCCAGACGTCGTCTGCCTTCCCGTCGCAGCAGAACTATCAGAACAGTTCGCAGAACGTGTACGGAAATGCCGGGCTCAGTGGCAACACAGGGTAAGTGCAGGTGTGGTGGGGTCGTTTAGGAACTAAAATGGATGGCTGTGCACCACCGTCCTTGTTTGTTGCCGCTTTTCTCTTTGTGTGTTTGCTTCGTGATGTGAATGGGTTAAATCATATGTTCTCCTCGATTTCGATAAGTTTCGGACACGGTATGGTATGCGTGTGCGAGTGTGTGTGTGTGTGCGTATGTGTAAATAGCTTTCATTTGACCAAATCACTTCCCCCGCCCTTTACGTCGTGTGCGCGGACATATAATGTTTGTCCTTGTGTATGATTTGTTGTTTATATGCTGATAACCGTTGGATCAGCACTCCGCACACATAATGTTGCTGAATTGTTTAAAAATGCTTTGCAAATGGATTGCTTTTAACTCAAGCGATAACTGATCTTGCACGTACACTTTAACCAATGTTGGTTTGTATTTTGCCACTAAACAAACAACCAAATGTATAATATAAGCATGAGTCATTTCGCTATATGATAAAAAAACGAATTACGCGTAATGTGCGTTCCAGAGGAACCTGTGTTGGTCAAACATACTTTGTGAGGAATATTAATATTTCACGTTAACTACGACAATTAGTAAATGCAAATTCAGATTAGCAATTTTTCCAAAAAAGAGTTATAACTAAAATTCAAATGTAATAACTTATAGTAAAATTGAACCAAAAGTTAGTCTTATAATGAAAAAAATGGAGATATTTGGAAATGAATATAAAATTTACCAAAACCAAATATATGAATATAAAACAACCAAATTATCAAATTAAAAAAAAACCCGCGTAACTCAGGGAAAGACTGTGTAGTTGGAATATTTCCTTAATTAAATACAGCCATTGCAAAAATAACAAGTTTTGCGCTCATTCGCTAAACCTGGATGGATATTTTTCGTGCTGTGACGCCTTTTCTATGCTTAATTTTGTTTTGGTTGGTGTTTTGGTTTATGTTGTACAAACACACCATTACCGAACGCGCAACTCAACACGTTTCATTTCACGTTCTGTCCAAAGAATGTTTGCAAACATTGATCATCCATCTACCGCACAATTATCTAATGGTGTTATTATTTTGTTGAATACACAGTCTTTTCGATCCTTCTCATTGTTAGCTTCACTTGAACATTGCTGCTTTCACTTTCAAGCACATTCTTTTTTTTCTCAATTGCTTTTGCTAACAATTTAGACAAAATTTAATTTTGATACGCGATGGGCAACACATAACGAAACGCAAATCCATTCGATCGCTTTGAGTTCCCCTACGTAAACATAATCGCTTCCTTCACTACAACCACTCCGAACCCCCCCCTCTCTAGGTATTCTGGAAGCACAAACACTTCATCCGGCCAGTATGGTAGTAATTTTAGCTCGTCGAAACTGAAGGATACGCCGGTGGTTTCAACGCCATTCGAAAGGTAGGTTTTGTGTTGTCTCGTCTACATTTCTTCCTTTTTTTTCTCCAATATTTATAGGCTATTGCAACCTTACCCCTGGTGCCATTTTATCGTTTTTCTATGTTTTGATTTTACGGCTTTTAATAATGTTTTGCGCTGTTTCGTGCACCCATGTATAACACAATTACTATCCGTAAGACGCTTTTATTTCGCACTCATTCATTATTGTTCCGTCCAAAACTCCATTCGTCGATTGTGTTTCTTTTTATTTGGTTTTGTTGTTTTCGTTTCAATACATAGAAGCTTATCCTAATCCATTTTATTTATTCAATTATTATATGTTTCAAAAAAAAGCTGTACAATTTGTTAAATATGTTTAAAGTCAAACCAAGGTTTCTTTGTTCACAATTAATGTTGCTTATAGTTAACGGGAACATAAATAATGGTTTGGTTATTCGAGTTAATTGTACTGTGTATTATTTTCCTTTTCAAATGATTTTTTTTTCTATTCCCATTGTTGTTAGTAATTATGTTACCCGTACGTTTAGTAAATGCAAAATTCCCATTGTTGAGTAGAAGAAAATCGTTTCTAATGTGTGTTTTTTTAATACTTTCTTGTTGCAGTGTGGCATCCAGCACGGTTTCGAACAGTAGTACGAATAATTCCAACAATAATGTAACCAGTTCGTCTTCGCTGCCGATCAGTTCCGTGGTATCCACGACAAGTAAGTGTTGGAATAGAGCGTTTGCACAATCCTTGTAACGTATGCATTATAAAAAGCGACTAAATGTAACTTTTCATTCAATTATCCACCCTGTATTTGTTCGGATCAACGATCCCTTTCCAATGTATATTTGTTGACTACACGTTGTCGAAATTTTGTAGCTTTAGCAGTTCATTTATGCTAGCTATAGCAAGAACAGCGAAGGTGTTTCGTTCTGTAGTTGTTGGCCGTTGTCTGGCGCACTTCGTGTCCGGATAGGATGGGACTGAATGCACGGTTCTTGCACTTCTGGAGAAGTAAAAGTTGATCTTTCGTAAGTCTCTGGCCGCTCGACCGTATGAAGCGACAGGAGGATTCAGCAGAAGCCCAAAAAGGTTTGGTTGCAATTTCTTCTTAAGCGATGGGCAGCGTGATCAATGGGAACGATCAAGAAGTAATTCAAAAACTAGAACCAAGCGGATACCCAAACATTGGGGGGTCACCAAAAATCGGGAATCAGAATTGAATTGAATTTTACCGGATAAACCCGGGAATTTCCCCTAAAAACCTGGAATTTTGTTCATATTACCTTTTTTTATATATAATCAATTTCATTATTGTATCATATGCATTATTTCTTCTTCGGATTCGCGCTGGTGTGAGAATTTCGGGTATGGTGTGCCAGCATGTTCTGCCTAGTGCTAGTCCTACCTTCCGTTGGGGTTCCATAAATAATAAAATACATTGACATAGATGTATCATGCCAGCTTCATCATATAATGGAACTTCCGAATCACTCGGTGGAAAGTTGCGAATGAATAGTGGAACATTGCAGTCATATAGGGGAATATTGCATACAGTCAAGGGAAACTTGCAACTCGACTGTGGAATTGGAACGTCAGCTGGAGAAATCTGTCGAGTGTTTGGGTCCACTCTGTCCATGTTTGCAAAGTTGAAATTTAAAGGAGAGATTATATATTTAGTAACTTTTGTGTCCCAAACCAAAGACCAATTGATAATAAGCCAACAGTATAACTGAAGAAAATTCTAATACACCTATTCTTGTCTGATATGGCCATAGTCCGCGTCAATTCTATGTGGCAAGAAGTGGAACTATTTTCGAGAAATTATAAATTAATTAGACAAAAAAAAATCTGTTTGGTATGTTACAGTATCTTTTCCGTTGCAAAAAAGTCGCCTTTTCAATGCAAACGTTCTATACGTTTTGTTTAATTCAATTCGATTTTAAAACAATTTTCTTTACTTCCTTTTTTACAGCGAAAAGCAGCAGTAGCACTAGCGGTACGGGCGTTGTCACCAACATGCCGCTGGTGAATCCGTACATTCAGGCACCGGGTATGCCATTCTATCAGCAGGCCGCTGTCTATTCGTACGAGGATCTGCAGCTAATGCAGCAGCGTCTGCCGCACGTGCCTGGGTTCTACGACATCAACTACCAGACGCCTACGAGTCTCGGCGCGGCCGGCGTACGCGATGCGAACCTCGGTTCCGTCGCGTACTCGACCATGTCCGATGGTCGGTTCACGCGAACCGACAACAACTCGTCACCTGTTAGTAATGTTCCCAGTTCCTTGTCCCAACAAACAGGGTCTGGTGGTCCTATGTTGAACCTGCCATACGCTTATTTTTACGGCGGCAATATGATGCCGGCCAGCGGCTTCCAATATGGCACACCTGTCTATCCTGTTAGTAGTATTTAGCACTAGTACCGTACACGGTAGCGCATATGGATGTAGAAATGTTGACCGTTTTGTATCTTTTTTGCATGTTCTCCATCATCTCCAACACCACAACTTCTTCCCACCAAATGCATCTCTGCTACTGCAATGCAAACACACGCCAACGGAACGGCTCCGTACGCCAACGAATGATGATGCCCGCCATCAATCCGGATCTCAATCTACAATACTCGTTCCCCACGGCCCCGAATCTCCCTTCCCCGCTCCACTCCTTACCTCGTAAAATTCGAAAACAAAATTCGTACACAAACAAAATTCGAAATTACCACCCATCACCCATAAACACATCCTCCTCACCAACAGCAACAGATGCCCACAAATGCGGCAACATCTGGCGGTCAGTTCCAGAAGCCTGCGTACAACACGGGAGGATACGGTTCGGCAACCGGGTATGATACGCTCGGTCAATCGGGGCAGGACTATAACAAGAACGCATACCAGGCGTCGATCGTGGGACAGCAGCAATCGAAGGGTCAAACGGTAGCCAATCCGCAGTCCGGCACTGGCAGCGGTTCCGATATGGCACCGTCCATGTATGGAAAAAATCATGTGGCAATTAACAAAGTCAATGTAAGTAAAGTGTAATTCAAACCATTCCAACAGTGTTGATTATAACTTTTTTTTCCTATTTTCTGCACTTTAGTATGACAAACAATCGTTCCATTCCGGAACACCGCCGCCGTACAACATTGCCGGAACACAGACGGCTGGAAATACTTCCGCACAACCCTACGGGCAGCATCTGGCGTACATACCAACGATGGCTACGCATCACAATATCAATATGCATCAAAACATGCATCAGGTAAAAAGGCGACACCCGAGCTGCTGCTGTGTCTTTGGAAATCGCCAACGTTTAAATTCCTTTTTTTCCCCCACTGCAGGATTCCAATAGCAGTGGTCAAAGACCACAGACTAACAACCAGGGAAAGACTGGAAGTAAACAACAAACATATTCGTCGTCTACTTATTGGACTGGGCCGAACTAAAGTCGTGAATGGGGGGAAAAGGGGGCAGGAAAATAGCCAGAGCTAGAGCAGCAACAGAGAGCGCTATAATAATGTAAAAAAAAAACATGTGGTAGTGTGTTTTCGATAGATTCTTTCCAATAATAAACAAAACAGCAACACACATCCAAAACACAAATGAAAAGAAAACATACAGAAACATACAGAACGGACCGATGGAAAGGACGAACAAAGAGATATAGGCAAAAACACTGCAGATCGAAGCGATTAAAAACAACAGTATGTGTGTGAGCGAGAGAGACAGAGAGGGAAACAGAGTAGGAAAGTGAGAGAAGGGCATTGGAAGGACATACTATATTTAGTGTCAGGCTGATGATCATCGGTGTCCGTTGATCTCTATACGGAAGGGAATGGTTCCATTTTACGTTTATAACTCGCGCATTACATACCATACGCATATGCATGATACATAAAACTCGAGATAGTATCGTACATACAAAAAAAAAATAAACACATTTTTCATACATAAAGACAAACGCGACCGAAGCAAACAAATACAAACTTTAAATTACTTAATTCAAACTCACCAGAGCAAAACTGGGCAATGTTTTTGTTTTGTACGAGACGATAGTAGGTCCGAGTGTGTCCAGTGACAGGAGCCTTAAGTGTTTGCCAGTAATCGCAGCCGCGAGGCTGATTTTGGGAACAAGTTCCGTCGATCTTTGTGATGAGATCTGACACAGTTCATGACACTCCTCGCGCTGATTGAAGGTGATTGTAATGTCGCTCGTCATCGCTAAGGATCATCGATTGAATTTACCTGTTTACCTGTTAATTACTACAACTCGGACCCGGAAACATGACTTACCATGCATATGAGCATTGCTGTACATTGGTGTAAATGCACAATAAGCATATGCAGGATGAATATTGGGAGTACACAAACACACACATACAGGCATGCATACACACATACACAACTATTACGTGATCTCTCTTGGAATACCGAATGGAGCGAATCGATTCGAATGCTACACTATCCATCTTTGTGTTGGAGTAAGGAATGACGTATAATCTGAATGACTAATGATAGAATAATGACGAATCAAATAATGAAATTGGCGCTACAATACAGACTGAATCAATGAAATCTATGAAATCGAGTGTTTCTTTTCCCCCCCCAACCCGATTCTGTACTAACTGAATAAAGGCTGGCTGGTCACACGCGGACGGTGGAAATTAATGTTTGGTGCGCGGAAGGGGTATGTGTACACACTGGTTCACAGGTTAGTATGAAGTTTAATACTACCAAATATCACCATCTCTAATACTCATTAGCAGTTTGCTAGAATATGTTTTGTCTGTTTGGTAATTTTGAACACTTTGGTTGTTTGGAAAAAGCGGGAAGTGTTATTTGATCAAGAATTCGTATGATTTGGTTTCTTTTCTTAACAAAATATCGTGAAAAATGAAATGAAACATATCCTTTTTACCATTCCAACTTCGTAGAAGTTGCACTGTTGAAAAAAAGGCTAAAGTTTGAATTGATGCCCCCCCACTCACGGGCACTCATTTTGACCATTTGACAGCCAAATTTGGTAAACCCAGGAGACAAATTTGAATATCGTGTTCTTATCTTTTTTAAAAAATTAAAAGGCTAAAGTTTGAATTGATGCCCCCCCACTCAC
>KB664165.1:9997738-10014141 GCA_000349025.1 Anopheles minimus | reverse complement strand
TCAATATTGTGTATTTTGCCTAAATGTTGCGTTTGTATGCCGATTTCGGTAAAACTTTGTCCACGACGTGCATAATTGTTGTAAAAATCAACTACAACTAAATGAGTGCCGGATCGGTGTTCCTATTTTTGTCACTTGGGTCATCCGCGAGTCACTCGTGAGTGGGGGGGGCATCAATTCAAACTTTAGCCGAAAAAAAAATAGCTCACAATCGAGAAACGGTTTAAGCTTTCTTACTCCTACTCGTATACCGTACTTTTCCCATAAAACCCTTTCTTGAGTCTCGTGTAACCACAGGCTTATGTTTGTTACTTGGGTGCTTGGATGTTTGGCGCACATCAGACGTCAGCCGTTAGACGTCAAAATTTACACAAAAAGGTAAACAAAAGCATTTGCAGTGTGCAGTAAATTTTCATTTCTTCTCGCCGGATGTAGTGCAAGTAAGTGTTTTATAATTAATTAAAAGTTTTGCTTGTTTCGTTAACAAAAGCTTCTCCCTTTCAGGGTGCCAAAGTGGCTTAAAAAATGGACCCCCAACAGCAAACCATTATAGCGGCAAAGATGTTCATCAACATCAGCGTCCTTTCGATTGCACTGAATTCGTCCTTTTTCGGTTATTTGCTCTACAGCAACCGGCTGTACGATGTGGGCAAGTGTTGCTCATCCGCCGTGCTGCTAATTTTACCCCTCTCGGAGGTATTGAAGCATTTCTACATAAAGCGCACATTTCAACTAGAAACCGGACCAAAATCCAACGCTTCAACGCTGCCATCAACAGGAAGGGGATCTGGGACGGTGAATGCGAAAGCCACCAAAGCTCGCTGGAAGGAATGGTTCGGTGCGGGAGTACTATTTTCACTCGCCACACTGTTCTACGCATTCATATGCGTTGTTCTGGGCGCACCACTGGATCAGTATGAAGAAACACTGTCGCTGGCAGTGACACTGACGACCGTGACCATATTCCCCATCATTCTGCTCATTGGACAATCGCAAACCTATCAACTGCTGCTATCGGAAACGCTGGAATTGAAAAGCCCGCTAGCGAACAGTTATCTGAATTTGCTCAAGAACAACTGCATTGGTGTGATTTTGGGTGCGTGGGGAGCGTCGGTGGTAGCTCCACTGGATTGGGATCGCCCATGGCAAGTCTATCCCATCCCCAATGTGGTCGGTTCGATTGGGGGACTGTTCGGGATGAATGTGTTTAATCTGCTGAGCACAACGTACATTAGCATGTACCGTAATCGGCGGTCCAAAACTCTGTAACACTTCAGTATTCGTGTGAGCAAGAGTGCATGTCTAGTCTTGTAAGCCAAAATAAATCTTAGAATAAAGGAGATTCTCACAGTCCTGAAGAAGGAGATCAAAAATTTGTGTCCAGTTCTTCAATAATATGCATCAAGGTAATGTGTTAATATTTAATGAATATGGTAACATCTCGCAAGAACAGAGCAGTGGCTCCATTACTAAAATGTCTGCTTAAATCTTTGAGCCAAGCCGTAGTACAACAATGGCAAATGAGATTTATTAGATGTACTAGCTGTATACAGGGACGACAGTAGTTTGCCTATAAGTATGAGGAGATTCTAACACACCTTTTGTATGTTTTTTTTTCATATTTTTCTTATTCAAATTGCGCTTTCTAGGACGATGAGAGGCCTTTTAGAGTATTTACAATATAAGTAGCTAGAACGGGGATGCTGGCAAAACGACCCTAAATTTTGCCAGATTTTTCCCTGTTCAACAAAAGTGATAAAAGGAGTGTTTTTCATCCAAAAAGGCGCAATTAAACCAATGCGATGTTCCGAAAAGGAGTTCTGTCTCCTAAAAATTTCGGAAGTTTTATGGAAAGATGAAAAAAATACATATCTGGTAAAATTCTGGAAGTTGTGCCGTCATACCTTCGTCTTGTTCCGGACAACCGAGTACACCCGGGATAAGGTGCCGCTTCACAGTTTGGAGAAGGAAATGTCTCCCAACTAATGTGAAGTGTGTCCTAAATAAAGTACTTGCTTAAGTTTATCATTTTAAGAAATAGGCTGTTCTTTAAGAATGTTTCTGAATCAAAAAAAAAATCAGAGTACGGAAAATTTACAGTAAATATCGTTCATACCAGATCTTCCAGATATTCTACCTATACTAATCTGCTCCAATTCATGAGACTAAGCATACTTCAGAACAACTTTCAATATATCGTCCAATAAGCCATAATTAATCGGACAGTATCTAATCAAATCCCTTCTACTAAAACATAAAATAGCCCATAAAACGCATGGCAGGATAACACAGAAATCCAGTGACTTTTACAGGAATTTGTTGAATTTTCTTATGTTTATATTGAAGTTTTTCTGGTAACCGACACAATAAGCGATGGGAATGGAACTTAATTCCCTGCTGATGCGATCGCGATTCAAGACATGCATTCCTTTGCGCGATCGGCATTCCAAATTTCTTCTACACCCCTTGAGGCTATTCGGGACCGTGATTGAATAATTTACAGCAATTGCTACACCAACTCTCTCTCTCTCTCTCTCTCTCTCTCTCTCTCTCTCTCTCTCTCTCTCATTCTCTCGCTCTCACGTGCGGAATGTAATATTTAAAATCCCAAGTTTATTCACAAGACGATAATTGCCGTTAAGTTCACTGCTTATAACGCACCTCAGCGTGTGCGCGCGCGAGAGAGATTGGTTTGTAAATGACTGTATTAGGTAATGATCGGGCAAACACGTCTGACCGTATGCAGTTACACTGCCAATGGTTCTTTTTTTTATTTATTGCCATCATATCGTTTTACACCGTAGGTCAGTACTCCGGGCATTTCATTCATCATTGGGTGAACTTTCGGCCGGATCGGCCGGTCGGACGTTTATTGAATTTTTGCGATGATTGGATGGAATTGGAATTTCCTGACCATGAACAACAGACCTGTCCTTTGTTTGTTGGCAGATAATAAACGGCCTGGGACGCGCAAAATGGAAGGAAGGATGCTTTACCCAACGACATTTGCCCGCACACCTTGATCGATCGGACGGCCATCCCACACGCCTACGGGGGCGCAAGCGTTGCGGACAGAAATGGAATGAACTCATTCACGATCTGCGTGACACTTCCACCGCACCTTCAGCTTTCTCCACCCGGGTGCTTGTTGTCGGTGTAAATCTTTATCTTTATTTTCCTTTTCTGTCGCAGGTTAGGTGCTTACATAAGTGTCTCTCTCGGTGCGGTTGGGCATATGCGGCCCACCCGGGATTTCCGTGCGCGAAGGGATCGGTCGGTGCGGGAGGATGTCGCTAATCAACATTGTTCGCACTAACGGTAACATACGGCAACAACGGGCCGTGGCCGCGTGGTCCGCATGCTCCGATTGTGCCGGCGATCGCGCACGCTGCATCAGATAAGGGCCAATGACTGTTTTGTTCGATGCATTGCGCTGTGGTTACCGCATCCGTGAAGCATTGCGTTGCCGAGGTGGAATTGGCCAAGCCCAACGACATGATCCAACCATGAAAAAAAAAAACGGAACGTTTTTTGGGAACCACCGGTTCGGATGGTCATTTGTTTCACGTTGACGGTGACACGGTTTTTGGAAAGGTTACATCCTCAAAGCACAAATGAAGCGCTGTTGGGCAGTTTGAAAAGGACCACGGGTATTGTTATCTGAAGCATGTCTCAGTGATGGCAATATGGCGGCAAAAGTTTACCTCAATCACGTGTACGACTGATCGTGGGGAATTTTTCCAAAAGAATTCAAACATGCAGTATAAATATCCGCTGACGTGGTTGAACATATTTGACAGCCACGTGACAGAAGTCGTTTGTTTACTACTAGGAATATATACTTAACCATTACCATATTGTAAAAAAAATGAAAAAATATGGTTTCTGGTAAAATATGGACTCTGTTCCATTAAATGATATTTCGAATTAAAAGTGTTCCATAATCCCAGGTATGAGGAAATTGAAATGAAAGATAAATGGATAAAATACATTAGAAACAAAGACTATTGACAAGGGATTTTTATAGGAATTCCTTGCCACTTAGAGAAAAACCCATCTATGTTTCGTCTTTATTCTTTACCTTATTCTTCACGGATGGGATTTTGATAAGACATTTAAAGATATCATTTCCATTGCAAATTTAGCTAGACAACTACATCTGTTGGATGATTTTTTAATCTGAACCCTTGATCTGATGAGTTTGAATGATTGAATCTCTATAGTGACTAATAATGAATCGTGAAGGATATCCGAATTTACAGGGACTGCCCCACAAGCCATCTAATTGTGTTAGTGCTTTATTGTAAAAGCTATAAATGTTTGAACAGTAATAGAAATTAAAAAGCTAAGCAACGAGAAGTGATAAATCCAATATCTACGAGTTACAGACTTAAATTATGCATGGTCTATTACAACTGCAAACCAATATATTCGTTAGCAGCTTAAATAATAACAAATGCGTAGAAGTTCTTGAAGATTCCCGATTTTTGGACGATTAATTATTCTTGAAGGGATCGACTGAACTCTAAATCTAAATCTTTATCAAGGATAGAATCTAATCCTTGGAGAATAATGACTTTCTGAAGATTTGTGATTCTTTAAAGAGCCGACTCATCATTTAAATGTTTTCGAACTGAAGATTCATAAGAACAACTCTTCTCATAAGATTCATTGAGCACAATACTAGAAGAAATACTAGATGGAATTTGTTATGTGGATGAACCTAATGGACGACCAGACCTATTGTGCACTTGGTGATAACAACAGAATGTGGTGACTTCTTTGAGGATTTAACAACTTTTCCACCAGGAAAAGGAAATGTTCTCTTTTTACAGAAATTTTGGAGAATCAGGATATAGACACTTCACATGTTTGTTAATGTTCTTCAATGTACCTAGATGGACCTTACCTCGCAAATGAAGGATAGATATATCCCTGTCAGAGATAGGCTAATTAGAGATAAAATTCTTATTCACTGATGTCCTTAAGATGTAGGAAACAAATATCTTTTTAGACGAATCTCACACGAAGGATGTACTTCGGCAATTTTGAAACCCAAACGGAAGATAAGTCTTGAACTCAAAAGTTGAAACAATTCACAATGGAATATAACAATGATATAACATTTATAAAATTCTCGATCATTCCTTACACACTTCTAATGTTCCTTGGCGCGTTGTCTCAGGTGACCCATCCGTGTATGGAGACATGGCCGAACGTAATGATTGACGGGACAGAAATTTCCAGCATCTCCCATCAATGGGGGGAAAAACTCCTCCGTCACACGAGGTGCTAACCATATCGGGAGTAGGGCAACACCGTACCGAACGCCGTGTTAGATGATCCTGCAGCTGGTAGCAGCTGGGCTGCGAATCGGGCACCGACCAGTGTCACCACCATCGCCACCAGTGGACCGGTTTGCGATTAGACATTGCGTGCCATCATCAATTCCACTTTCATTCTCTACGGCTCTGGGCGGGTGTTTGACCGAAGGGGGCGATGTCTGCGATGCGATAATTTCTCACCGTAATGCAATCCATCCAGGTTGGATTATGTGACAGCAGGAATTGAGGGTCAAATGTGTTTGAGCCGTATGCATTCACCTGGTTAAATGGGTAATTGTTTTACGCCTTTTGGTATGTGAAATGAAGTTATGTTATCCGGTACTAGGGTGTTTAGTAGCTTTCACTTAGTAAAAGTTGTTTGATTTAATGTCTTATTTTTATCAAAATTACTAATAAGAAGGGGAAAAGGTTTAATGGATATGTTAAGAAGAATTTAAAAAATTCTTTTAATTTTATAATCAATATTTTCTAAATACTCGATCGATCGTACAACAAATCTGTCAACCATCCAATTCGGGGCGATCCACTGTCTCTTTCGAACACCCCTTTGGGACCACGTCTAAGTAAAGATGCTAAGCACTTGTTTTATCCCTTCTTCGAGTGCTTTCTTCGCTACTACATCAGCTGTTGGGGGATGGTTTTTCATTGCGTTGCGTAGCGTCACATTACGTTGTGATCGTTTCTTCTTGCTCGCCTTCTTAACCGTGTGGCTTCTCACCGGTACGTATAAAAAGTGTCAGGACACGTACGGAGAGAATCAGTTGCAAACCAGCAAGTGTAAGCGTACAGTCTAGCCTTCCTAAAGTCTACGAAACCAATATCCTCAAGTGTTTTATCAAGATGAACGCCCGGTTTACGGTAAGTGATCTTCTGTTTCTGGAACTTCCAGATTTAACAATGCCTTCTCTACTTCACACTTATATACAGATGATTGTACTAGCAATTTTGCTATCCGTTGCCGTCGTCCTGAGCTTACCGGCCTCACAGGACGAGTCCCTGTTCGGGGCAGCACTGGATGGACAGCAGCAGGCCGAAACATTCAACCCACAGGATCCGCAAGCATTTATCAAATGGCGGCAAATTAAGAAGCTTCTATTCTTGGGATGAGCGCCGCAGTTCGCATACCATCGCAAGCTTTAAGTAATGTTTGAAGCGGACGTTACGTTCGCGAACAAAAAACGAACAGAGAGAGAGAGACATTCTACCAAATCTATGAGCGATAAGGACGTATTTCTTAAATTCGGATGGTTTGTGAAAGTTTTGTGAAGAAATTAAAGTTTCTGTTTTGTTTCCTTTTTTTTTTACTCACACAATAACAAATAAATATAAATTGTTTAGTAATAATTAATCTGTGTTCTGGTTTTTCTATGGGGTTATAACCAACTCCACCAAATGTTCCGAACAAATACAGGATTTTCTAAGCGAGGTAGAGGGAATAGTCCAACAACAAGGTAGAGTTTGATAATATATGCAAACATTTATTCATCCTTCAATTACTACTTTTACATTTCGAAAAAAAAAAATCTTTTAAATTTTCTTCAACATACTTTATCTATATACCAGAAAATATGTTTAGAGCAAAAAGTAATAATATTTTAACGCAGCTGATCATGTTCATACCCATTTTAAAATGCTTGTATGATCTCTGAATCTTATGTGTTTTTGTTACGTTCATAGTTTCTACCAAAAGTCATAAACTCATTACACAAAATTATTAAACTAGATAAAGATAGATTTAGAACAGTATGGTCGGCTGAGCTTCAAGGAAAAGACAGATTTGCATTTGCTGCAAGACATAGATAAAATTTGTAACAATAGAAATTATATGAGAAAAAAGAAAACTATATTGTAATTATAGAAAACAAAACAAAAAACCTAAGAAATAATAAGCTTTGTTGCTTCATTCAAAGTAGTGCGGCAGTTGCCTCGCACGATGCCACTCAAAAGATAAACGCCTGTTGGTATGCAATTTGCATTCTCTCTTTGACTTGCGTACTGGGAGATGTATTTTGCCCCAATCCGTATTTGCGTTTAAATCGTATTAAAATCGAAAAAATGCTTTAAAAATTACGGATACACAGCGTAAAATGTATTACCCTCACAAAGTACTGCATAGAAGTATTATTTGTGTATTTATTTATTCTTAAATATGACACATGCCATATTGCCATATTTTTTTGTTTCTCATGGATATAAATTATAATAATCGGGTACTTATTAAGATAACAAACAATGTAAATTTCTAGGCTTTGTTCGAAAACAATCTAAGAGGTGTTTTGTTCACATTTTCGTTTGCATAAATAAGCTTCTGGAATGCTAGACATCTTTAAAGGGATGTCGGATGTTGAACGGAAAACAGTATATCAAACTAGAACCTTTATATACACGCTGCAAAACATTTATTTAGAGGAGATCATAGTGTAGAGCTAACACACAAAGCATTATGAAGCATCAAGAATTGCGCAACTGATTTTCCAGAGCGCTAGGAACTCATTATACTTCGAAATTGGATGAGGAATAGAAATGTTAAAACTAGCAGTCTGTCTAGTTCATTGAGACATTCAGTGACATTGCCCCAAAATGGAACGAATATAGGGTCATCTAGCACTAACACATGATTTTTCCACATCGGCAAATATGATGAAGGTAGTCGGGGGGAGATGGGTGCTTTCGTTGACCGCCAAATTGACACCCAAATCAAGGTTGGATCCACTTGAACGACGAGGCGCCCAACATTCAAATAACAGCTACAACTTAAGGCCTAGGAAATGGAGAGGAGGAAGGGTAGAGAGGGGTTATAGGAACATCCGGAAGAAAGCAATTAAAATGATACAATGTGATGAGACACTCATATTAACATCCTGTTCAGTACTTCTCTTAGTTTTTAGATATCCTTCAGTGAAGAACTCTAACTCTTGTCAAATTCAGTACTCAGTCTCAGACATTGCCGGGCCCTTTTTTGACCTCGGGGTAATAGATGATCCACTCCTGCTTTCAATATAACGAGGTTTATCATTGTAAATTGAGATCCGGAAGGGAATTAGGTCCTGAGAGGCCATTACCCATCAATAACACTCGGATATCTTTGTTTGAAACGTTAGTATTACAATGTTGCGTTAAAAGATTATCTTGAAGATAGCTTCCCCTCTTTTAGGGTTATAAGATTCATCACTCCCAGCATCTAGAACTAAACAAATTTAATCAAAGTTCCCCAAACAATATGCAACACACTTTTGGAGAGTTATTTGATCAAGTTTTCAATCGCTTTACACCAACAGAAAACAAACAAACCCGCAAAACTAGATCATCGTTACTATTTACACGCGAAATATTCGGCACAATTAAACACCCAGCCCCCAACTCCGTGGTGATGTAAGTGGTCCGGTCACCGGGTCGAAAGCCAGCGGCTCATTGTGTATTTCACTTTCGTACGGTATGGAGTTTGAAATTATCAAACAATACGAACGCAGATTGGTGGATGGGTGGATGGGTGAGCTTTCCACACGTTGCATCTGCTGGCACTGGCTAATTGATTTGATGGGAACATTTCTAACCTCGAAATGAAGAGGCAGATGAACTCGGTCGAAAAAATGATGACTGGTGAAAGATTGTCATTATGCAGCTGATTATCGGCTTCGGTTGTTTTTGCGTGAGTGATGAAGTCTCATCATTATGCCATCGATCATGATATTTTGTGGGTGAAGTAACTACTAATTTGATTAGAAACGATTACACAAATGAATAAGATATAATTCAACTTTTTTTTTCACGTTGAAACCGCCTTCTTCTACACGATTCGAAATATCAGTTGAAAAAATAACTGACAGCACATTTTTTTAAACCAACTGACAGCATATGAAATGTCAGTTTTCGCGTTCGAATTAGTGCATGCAGTATTTTCCACAACTGATATCTCGGGTTGCTTAGAATGAAAAGAAGTTGATAATAGAGAATTTTTTCTACTCTAAAGAACCTTTTTCGGAATACTTTAACAAACAATTTGGTTGTCTCAGTTTAGTTTAGTTTGTTTGTTTGTTTGTTTGTTTTTTTATTTCCTTTGTTTGAAGTAGATTTTTGCAGTTCAAGCGTTGTGCTTTTACCTTTTCTATTCTTTTTTGTTTGGAAACGTTCTCTCTTTTACGTATAAAATTAAACTCCTTTTCGCTAATACTCGCTGTAGTGTAGAACCTACATATTGCACCTTAAAAGTAGTTGCCCACCTCTCACTACGTATTGTCCCCGTCTACGTTTTGTAAGCCCGACCGTAGAACTTTCCCGGGGACAATGTTCGAAAGGGGCAGACCGAGGGGTGGGTGTTTGGTTTTGGATAGTGGGGTGGGGGGAAGTTGGGGGTAATGGGGAGTTTGTGAGCATTGTTTTCCGTTCGCTTATGTGTACGGGGCGGTTAGAAACGGCGTTTCCTTAACCGAGCAGTAGCAATTTCTTCTTGAGCAGCAGCTTCTTCAGCAGGAAGGCCTGCGGGTCCTGCACGTTCAGGGTTTCGTCCGCAGCTCCATCGTCACCGAAGATACCCTCGTCGTGCACTGCCGGGACGGCCGACACCAGGGCGAAGGCCAACACGAACAGGCAGATGGTCTGGATTGGAAGGAAAACAAAGAAATTTCAAAACAAAAAGATTAGTTTTCAAAATTCTGACAAACACGATCACATTCACGATTCCGTCAATTGCAATGCTGTCAGTTACTTCTCTCAGCTGAGATCTTTTAGATATTAAACAAATTTAATTAATTCGATTTAGTTAAAGACTAATATCCTTTCCATCGCTTCGGTGTACAATAAAAATATGTTAAATAGAAACAGAGTCACTTAAACGATTGTTTGTTTTTTGGATTATTCCAACAGGAAACAAACAGATTGAGGCCACTAATAATTAACACCTCACACTGGAACCATAAAAAAAACCTCCAATGTCATTCGATATGACATTCGCACATGGTCACACCTTCAAAGTAGCGATTAGAAGCGATTTTCTTGAGGAACTCTTTACGATCTTTCACACACTACAGATTTAACACTCTGTCCTGATTTAAGGACCAGAACTTCCGGAAGCAAATCTGCCTAAGTTCTACACTCCACTAAACACGATCACGATCACTGATATCAAGTGCAGGATCGCTCAGACCCAACAGACACGTACCATGAGCAAGAATTTCATGTTGAGGCGGTTTGTTTTTTTGGTTGTTTGCCGGGACACTTTCCGAAATTAAAACTCTGGGGACGAATCCGCGTCGAAGAAGAACTGTCTACTGTTCGGTGCGCTGAACACAACTCGATACTGATCGTCGACCAACGAGCCACTTTTATATCATTCCCAACCGGCGCGGGCTTTGGTGGATCTTGTTGTTTGCTTTTGTCCGCGGTACGCGATTACTCACCCACCTCACGGCCGCCCACCCCGCTTGAGATGATGGCGAGCACCTGTACCGTGGTTCCGCGGAACCATTTGCCCTCTCACTTGCACAGCCCCGTGGCGTGGTGCGGTTTTCCCTTTTTAGCTGCCTCTCTGCTTGAACCCTGAAAGAGACTTCGTAGCTGCCCTGTACGATCGTTTCGTTTCGGGTGTGGCCCGATGTTCGTCGATCGGGATGGGTACTATTGCCGCAATATGCACACTGCCAAACCCAATGCCAAGGGTTTTTCACTGTGTGTACATCCGAGCACTGATAAGATGTGCGTGTCGAAACGCAACAGTATCATTATGCATCCTCTAACTGTTGTTGGGTTCGGTCGAGGCGTTAAAAAGTGACCATCCACAGAGATGACCTTACCTTTTAGAGGGAAGCCAGTTTGAAGGGCCTTCAACAGTTTAGTTGACCTGTGGCACACACACAGAGCAAACCCGTCAGCAACGGTTTCGGTTCGGCAAAACCAAAGAAAGGTGTCACATTTATCATTCTTGCGCGTTTTGCAGCTGATCGATCGTTTCTTGTGTGTCGTTGCGCCATTGTTTTCATGATAAAACGAGAGAGAAACACAGAGAGATAAAAACATGCGTCACGAGTCAATCCGAAGTGATGTATTTATGCTTTATAATTC
Organism: Anopheles minimus; assembly: GCA_000349025.1. Taxonomy (NCBI): domain Eukaryota; kingdom Metazoa; phylum Arthropoda; class Insecta; order Diptera; family Culicidae; genus Anopheles; species Anopheles minimus. Next base: position 10,002,739 of record KB664165.1, on the reverse strand, counting down.
GTACAATTCATCGATCCATTCCATGCATACTAAAAAAAAACACGCGCACGGATCAGTTTTACTGCGGCACGTTACGGTAGACGGGTCCGAACCAGGAAGATGTGATTGCGAAACAAAAAGAACACATCTCACGACGTACGTTCGTGTACGATCGTTCGTTCGTTCGTGTAGAATGTTTCCTTCCCGAAAGAGCTTCCGGGATGCGGGATCAGAATGAACGAGGTTCATTTGCATGTGACGTTTGCACTGCGTAATGATTCATGCAGTCAATTCCAGTTTCATCTTCTGCTTTATAGAGATGGGATTTTTGGGACAGTTTTTTTCTTCCTTTTTTTTTGCTGGCAAGCCAAACAAATAGATTCATTCGGCCAATATTTGTTAGCAAACAGCGCTGAAGAATGGGAATAATGTGTGTACGAGAGCTCTGGCATGTATATGGTAGGAACTTTCCGATGTTAAAGAATTTTGCCTTACGAAAGCAAAGTTTGGTGCACAAAAAAAATAAAAGAATTCAACTTATAGTTGCTGTTTGTATTTGCTTTTGGGGTGGGATAATGTGCTTAGATTTTAAGAGAACCAATAAATCATATTTTATTAACCCTCTTTTATGCCCTATTTCTAATTGGTAAAAGAAGAATCTTCGAGTAAATTATTTTCTTATTACGTTTTAAGGTTTATTAGAACCAAAAATTTGCTCAAAAATTAGATTAAATATTCAATAGCTATGTTAAATAGATATTAGTACACTAAAAATACTGTATTTTAATGCAACGATGGTTACATTGCAATTATGGCAATCTTTGGAAAAAAGATAGAATAGAGGACAAATCCTTTGGTCGTGGTTGTTTTTAAAAATTCTAAACATACTCTATGCACTGCCTTAGACTAAGTGTATGAGAAAAGATCTCAAACATTATTTTGATAACTTTTACTATTTAAAATCATATTTTTATCATAATTTTACATATCTTTTTAAAGATTTATTCGCGGATTTCAATCCGGATATGGGTTAGCTTTAAGAATTAAGGATCATTCGACAGCTAGCCAGTTGGCAGAGTTATTCCATAATTTTCTAAATAAGAGACCTGAAGTTGGTGATAGGGGGGTTTCATTTATTGTATATAATATTGTCTAATCTATTGCTTCAGATCGCCATACTAGGTCTGTAGTAGACCCCTTTAACGCTTACGAACGCGTTCTCTGTTTATTTAGGATACTTTAAAGAATTTAAAGTGTTATTTAGTGTTTTAGCTGTCGACATTCAACTTTTTTATTGTTTATTCAAATAAATTTATTCGAGGTGAGCTATGAAGATTCATTGATCAAATTTTGCACAATAATTCATAATAAATTAAATAAACATAATTGATGTTCTTTAAACAAAAGAAATTTAAATAATAAATTCCAGATGCACAAAAAAGCATTTTTATGTAGCAACAAATTTAAGGAAAAAAAAACAATCAAGTATAGAACTATATTGATATAGCTTTTAATTTGTTTTGGAGATTTTTTTCTTCTTGCTTTGGTTGTTGTGATTGTTCTCCCCCCCCCCCCCCCTAGACAAATGAATCATTCCGATTCATTACTATCATTTCCCGTGTTTTTGGTTTTTGGATGCGCCGCGTCAGTAAACAAACGACTTCAATGCCGGAAAGCAACGAACCCCGTGCCCCATGTTCCATTGACTCGGAAGTAAACGGTGGTACTTTACCACCTTTTTTTCTTTTGTTACTCGATCGATCAGCCACCGGCTCACATTGAGCATTGAGGGTCATTAGAAAAACTTACACAAAAGTGTGAACAAAAATATACGCACAAGAAAGAGAGGAAGAGAGAGCGAGAGGGAAAGAGGGGGAAACAAATCTTCCGCCAAAAAGTAATTCACATGTTTAAAGAGACGCGTCTTGTGCTGTTGATTGTCACGTCTTGCGCAAATGCTGCTATACCGCGGACAGATGGAAATATTTTATTCACACATGTTCGCGTATCGTTGTGGTAGACAAAATGTTGCTGCATCATGCCGCAACGGATAGGTCCGTTTGGAGTGTAATTGTATCAGCCTGGGAAAGGGCAAAAGGATGGCACGTGGTGGCGTCATGTTTGTGTTTCTAATGTGGAAGTTGTCCGATGTGTGATGGAAGCTGATGATCGTGATCGCAAGAAAGTGATTGTTTCCGGGCGCTGCTGCATAAATTGGGTGTTTTATGGCGTTATCTAGTTTTGGGTTCATCGGTGCGTCAAAAAAAGACAAAATAAATTTCCAAAAACTGATTGTTGAAGGCTATCTTTAAGAGGTGCCTTTAGGCGAGAATAAAGAATTGTCTTACTTCCTTAAAAAAAAATATATAAATAAAATAAAATGCTACATTAACTGGAACTCACGAAGGTTCACTCCATAGTAACACATCTGGATGCAGAAGGTGACAATCTAATGACAGATTGTATCTAGTAGGTCTTGACTGATTATGCACATGGTACACTGACACGTGCGTGTGACAGTTAACGCGTCCATTGACAATTTGAATTGTTTTTATCGTTTGTCCGTTACGTGCTGTACGTTCTGCCACATGGCGTAACGTAACGGCAGCGTAGTTTTGGCGCACGAATGTTATCTCTCACGAGTGACATCGATAATGATCGTGTTTTTTGTCGACTGAAGGCCAGCATGGAACACCCCGTAAATGGGTTATGTTTAAAAAATAAAATACCACCAACAGTTGGATTTGTTTTAATTTCTAGCGTTATCCACTAATCCAAAAGAAACAGGAGCAATAAACCTGTGAAAACTAGGTCTACATGTTTCGAACGTTACCCAATTTTTATTGCCGTTCGGCCCTAAAACCATTAGCATACATCCACACCCAACCTTCGGCTTTACGAGGCACTGAACTGCTTCGAGGCCGTGATATTGCAACATCGGTGATAATGACCTTCACTCGTAAACCTACACCATAACGCATTCGATTATTTCTTTTTTTTTTTTGGGGGATGGAAACCAAAAAGAGAGGCCCACACCACGTCATATCACTAATCAGTCACCAACGGGGTTTAATTTACACGCATCCGTGAAGTATGCAAATTTCCTATGCAAATGAAATCGAAAGTGCGTCGCTTTTATTTTCGGGGAGATCAAGATGGTTGTGGTAGACGAGTTATTTATCGTCCTACGCCAAAAGTGCAGCGATCGGGTGTTTTTTTTTGTAAAGGGCACCACGATAACCATTGGCATTGACCACCATGAATGAAGTTTTGGACAAACCTTTTCGGGGTTTTTTTTTTTTCGTTGGTTTAGATATCACAACAAATAAATAAAAAAGGGAAAGAAGCGACTGAATATATCCGTATGGTGCATTGTGAAGGTAATTTGGGTGGGTTGCGTTCGAGATGGATTCATACATTTTACATGAGCTCAAGTCAAGATCGGTTTAGTAGACTGTTTGGGGAGAAGCTAATGTTAAGCTGTAACTGCATTTTAACCCTGACGACCCTTAGCATATGTTGCTTAATCGAAACAGCTGCACACGGTGGTTTAAGATGATAAATTCTCTATATTGAAACTCGATAATTTGCAATTCTGAAATTCTTTGTAATTTATGTAATGTTAAATTGAATATTTATTGATAGTTTTATCAAATTTCATCATCATTACACAATCATTAATCAGAGTGACTATAACTAATCTTTATGAGCTGAGCTTGTTACTGTGTCCAAAGAAATGATTTAATACGAAAAACAGCAGAATTTAATTTCGTACGGATTTTAGTTGAGGCTGTAACGGATCACAAAATAATTCAATATATTAGTAATAGCTAATTTTTTCATGGTTATTAACTTTAAAAGCCTCAGAACTTAATCCACAAAATAAAACTCAGATCTTCTGGAACCGATGTTGCTTATAAACAAGCGATCGTTGAAGAATTAGAACCTGATTAGAGGTCGTTACTTTTGTTTATAGCTCTCTGAGCTCTCGGGTGATTAAATCGAATACATGGAAGACAATCTAATGTCCACAAATTTGTACCAGATGAGTATTCATCTTCCAGAGAGAGATAGAGAGAGAGAAATACAAAAATATATTGCATATTGTGAATGACGAATTTGTCATCCACCTTATAATTGGAATTAGATATCCATCAATTCGACACCAGTTATATCGAACACATCAAAGCGAGAATAAGAGCTATAAAACACAACCATGGTTAATTAAAACAAATCTCCAACGAGGCTAGAACTCACTCCCAGGTGCATTTTGACTGTCATCTACCTTCCGAAAGACTCCACTCGACCGCGACCCCGGTCACTGGTCGGATGTCGCTTGAAGTTTCGCCTTCCTGACTAATGTTTAAAGATGTGAATAGTGTTTGCACTGATGCAGTGCTTCCGCATTCGGCTTCAAACCACGGAGGTATTCGATCGAATCTTGTGTCGACCGATCAATCCGTGACCAGAACAGTCTATTCGTCTGCGGAGCAAAAGTATGTCGTTATGCCAAAATATTGGTATAAAATTTGGTCAAGGATTAGAATCAAGCATGAAGAGTTCCGGCCTTATTTGGCCTATAACTGATTTGAATTAAGTGACAGGGACATCTTCTTCAAATTTTAAACTAAAAGTGACGGATCTAACAGATGTTGAGGACCTCTTTTGTCAAATTCTGAACATTATTTTCTGGTGAAATTGAAGAACGTTGAGGTTTGCATCCTTTCTCTTTGTCTCTCTCTCTCTCTCTCTCTTGTCAGTTCAGGCATGATCTTCATTCACTTCACTACATTCCGCTTGGAGTCTCCAAGAAGATTGAGACTCCTCCGACAGATAATATTTTATTTATTTATTTATTTATTTATTCATTTATTTTTTTATTTATTTATTTATTTATTTATTTATTTATTTTTTATTTTTTTTATTTTTTATTTATTTATTTATTTATTTATTTATTTATTTATTTATTTATTTATTTATTTATTTATTTATTTATTTATTTATTTATTTATTTATTTATTT
>KB664165.1:9954458-9997704 GCA_000349025.1 Anopheles minimus | reverse complement strand
TATTTATTTATTTATTTATTTATTTATTTATTTATTTATTTATTTATTTATTTATTTATTTATTTATTTATTTATTTATTTATTTATTTATTTAATAAGCAATTGTCTGCCAAAGGCTACACAATGTAGTTAAAGGCTTAACTTATCACTCTAAAGGAGACGGTTCAAGAGAGTAAATTGGTAGGGAGGATTCACGAAGACGAGCTCGGAAAGCTATTAAGGAGATAGAGGAAAGTCAAACAGATCGGAATGCGAGTTTAAAGCAGGAGCGGATCATTCGCACCAACAGAAGATCGCCTTGATGCAACTGCAACGGGAGGACGAGGACGAAGATGGTGTGTGTGATGGAACATAAAAGTTAATGGCAGAAAGGATGAAAGGAGCATCGGTGGAGTTAAGGATAATGGAGGCAATAAAGGAGACCTGGGCATGAGTGCGGCGAGTTTCCAAGAGTTCGAACCTCAACATGTGAGAACGAACGGAGTACGGCGGCATCGATGAGCCAGCATAGCCAAACACATTGCGCAAGGCAAAGCGGGTGGAAGTCCTCTGAACTCGTTCTAACCTTGCAATAGCACCAATACTAGAAGGAGACCAGATTATTGCGGCATATTCTAAGCCAAACGACCCAGCATTCCAAGCTGCAAGTAGACAAGTAGAAAATGGGAATTTTGGGGTCAAATTCTCCAACATCATATTTGGATGGTTAACGGATTGATCCCATTCTCTTATTGGAACCATTTTAATAGTGTCCAACGAAGATATGAGCAGGCATGGTTGATGTGTTTTAAAAAAATCAGAAGGTTTTCGCAATCACTCCACTCCATGAAAACGGTAATCAAACACTAACAAAATAAAAATATATATTTAAAACAAAAAAAAATATTGTTAAGGTGGGCGGAATTGTAACAAAAAAACACACAAACTAATTACAAACATCTCATGATCCTAAGTGCTCTGGAAGTATGACATCTTGCAATGAAATGGGTATGCTGCTGCTGCTGCTGTTGCTACAGTAATGCACATATTTAGCACAGTTGTACAGAAAAGGATGAGCCCGCCGAAGGACGGAGTTGATGTATGGCTTTGGGAACTTTACGCTGCCGACGGAAATGTCCCATCTGGAGCGCCTCGAGTCCTGGGTTAGGAAGATAAAAACCGAGCGTTTAACCGAGGAACAGCAGTTTCTTCAGCTTCTTCAGCTTCAGGAAGGCTTGCGGGTCTTGCGGGTTGAAACTGTCCACTTCCGCTTCGTATACGTCCCCACCCAGAATGGACTCATCCTGGACGGCTGGTAGGGCGGATACGAGCGTCACAGCTAGCATGAACAGCGCAAAGGACTGTTGGGGCAAAGATAGATGTAGTTAGACAAAAAATCTTTGATTAAACGTTTGCTAAGGATTCTTACCACAATCAGGAGCTTCATCGTAGAGACAGTTGTACCCGGGGCAGTTTACTGAGCGGCAGATGATCGATCCGATGCACTACGGTGAATGATGCAGTACGTTCAATTGTCGCTGGCTTTATATACACCATTGAGTGAAATTGTTTGATCACAGTTTTGTCACGGTGGTTTGGGCTTCGGTTTGCACACCGCCGTTATGCGGTACGTGTAAATAAAGCTTACGAAAATGTGGCGTACGTGGTATATGCCGATGGGTCGGGTCACCTGCAACTCCGATGGGAAGCACTTGAGATGAAATCCACCGTGTATCGATCCGGGCCTAACCATCCCTTTCCCGCGTTTAACGGCACGGAAAAAGGAAGCAAACATACAGTGAGTGACCAGTTTTTTCCTGCATCATGTGATAGGTAACATGGGGCCAAAAAATAAATGAATAAATGAAGAAAAACAATTAAAAAATAATAAAATAATATATAAAAAATACATACATGAATGAATAAATAATTTATAAAAAATAAGTACATAAATAAGATCAAACGGCAGGACCGGGAATCGAATCCCATTCGAACCGTTCCTCCGTACGCAGGGCTGTCTATCCTGTTGCGGGTAAATTCAAGTCACAGAAGCCAGAAATGGCAGGCCAAGACCAAGAAAAATGTATAAAAAGGAAAAAAAAACATATTAAAATCCTCTAAAAAGTTTGAAGTTGATTTTTTTAACTATAAAATTATTTTAATAAAACTAACGAAACACTGTTGAACAAATTTGTATTTTTTTAAAATATTGCATTATTAATAATTTATCAATTAAAAAAATGTAAAATAAAAATAATTAATGAAAAAAGAGATAAAATATAGAATAAAAAGAGAACAGATGGAAATGGAACAAAAAATAAATAAATAAAATATAAATAAACATATTAAAATGTACGAAAAAAGTTCCATTTTTCTTCCTCTAATCTATCTTTCAACCTTTCCATTTATCCGTTAATCCTTTAAACTTCACATCGACTTTCTTCCTCTACTCTATCCTTTAACTAATACACTTCTTTCAACTTTTATTTCTGGTTTTGTTTCTCCTTTTTATACGTTCGTTCTCCTTTTTCCGATCCTGGCACAGTTCAATCTAATTCTCCTTCAGTTTCTTATTGTTCATAGGTTAAGCTTTAGATTTAAGATTTATTGTAAAGCCCGAGAGGCAAACAATGTAAACAATAAATAATAATAATTTAAAAAATATGTGAAAACTATAAAAATAATGGCAATTAAAAAAAATTAATATAGCTAGTCCGTCCTACTGCAAATAGGAAATAATTAAACGCAAATATTTTTTTATTATTTTGATAATTTGTTAAGAAACGTACTGTATATCTCCGCAATACGATCATGGCAGAAGCCATACCAACACATTCTACAACCAACCCAAAACGGAGCCTGTGAATCGATCGATCATGCACCGCACACATTGCCTGGCGCCATTTGCATTACCCTTTTCACTTTCAATTGAGTTTGAGCGTACGTCTGAGAAGGGAGGGTTTTTTTTAGCAATTCCATAACCAATTTACCACAGTGACAGATCACACAACATCCACCTGTGACTATCTCACGCGCAGTACTGTACGTTTCTGCTGCCAGTGTGTGATCATCCGCCGATTGCAGCCACCTTTTTTCGTCCACTTTGATGATTGCGTTACGATAGACCAACATAACCGATTTGTAATAAATATAGTCGATCCTCCATCCCGCTCATCTACTTTAAAGCCATCGTATCACATTGCAATGAGCTGAGCGCGATCGTGAACTATGTATGCGAGTGCGATCGATGAATGGATGGATGCACTGTTTGCTTTTAGCATTTGCGTCCCCCAAAAGACGTTTGGCTGATCCACAACCGTACGGTACGGCCACCAATAGTGTCAATGATCGTGATGTAAAACTTATCACCACCGATCAATGATCTGCTGAAGCCACGAAAGAGTTTTGTGGTTCGAAAAGGATTTTAATTACTGGAACTCTTAATAGACCGTTTCTTTTCCGCACAGTTTAACCTCACCTAATAGAGTAGCCGTCGGTTGTCCTTCACAAGTGGCAATAAAAAACTGCTCACCTCGGCCTATAGCATATGGTAAGTTGATTTTATTATCAAACGATGCAATTAGATTGTGTCAAAAGTTTGATGTGCACTACCCGCTGTTGATCAAATTATAATATTTTAATGATCAGTCGGTCGGCGAATTGATTCATTCGGCAACGAGCAATGGAGGCTTCCTGTTATGGCGGAATGGTGCCTGGTGGGTAACCTTCACAAATCGCAAACTGTTGTGGTAATGGGGTAGCATAACAAAAAAGACGCGCTGATCGTGATTAATGATCGATGAACAATCTTTGGTGGCCAAGGTGTTTATCATCAAAATTAAATGTTAAACACTTTTAATGGGGTTTATTTTAAATAACCGTTAGAATCTTTAATTTTTGAAACTATTGTAAGTACATTACACCTTTTTTGATTTGTCGAAAAACATCTTGGATTTCCGGAATTAGGGAAAATTAATGGCTTCAAGTTCAAGGTTTTATTGATTTGGCTTATTGATTACTTGCACACTATCCGGATGTTAGTATTTTCATGACATTTACCGCAGACAGTGACAGCATGACGTATAATCTCTTGATTCCCTATAAAGCTCCTAATCTGATGGTGGAGGAGTTTCAAACTCATAGGAACTATTTCCGGATTCTCCTCAATTCGAACTAATTTGTTAATTTGAACTCTGTAAGTTACAATCGATTTCATAATAAGCTTTCTCTTCAGACATCTTCAAGGTGGTGCCACAGGTTTTTCACTCAACAGGACCGGTCCAAAATTCCATCCAGACCGTTCTCTGCTACGCAGGATTATCCTGTTACGTGTAAAAGTTAAGTCAAGGTAGCCAGAAATTGTAGAAACTAAGTTATTTCAAAGTTGTAGGGTTTCTTCTGTCTGAGGGGTCTAAATTAGTAATGTTTAAAGCACTCGAGTACTGACTTTCCCACTTTCATAACAGAATTAACCTAAATTCTACAAAACCATTCATTTGGGGATCGTTTAAAAGCTACCGATCAGCGGCTTCGTGATGAAGCCCATACGAGGCCATTAGCGGAATGAATGTTGAGATCCCAAACATCAGGAAGATGAGAAGAAAGGCGATTTAAGGGAGTTCATACGCATGAAAGTTGATCCACTTTCTGGATGCTATAAGTTATTCAGTTGACGCGACACATTTCGGGTACCCATCCCTGTCTACTTGGGCAGCCTAAACTTCCAACAGCCAGAATTTATCATTTTTGTACAAACCTCAGAATTCCTAACGGACGCTTAGTCCGCTTTTGGTTAAACTCACCACTAGAATTTTAAGATTATCTGACTAAAGTTTATGGAGAGCCTAAACTTTCATGCCATTAGGCACCTCCAAGAGGCCTGGTCTGTCACTACAACGAGCTCTGAATTCTTAAGGTTCTATATACATAGATCTAGAATCGTTCACTCTTTTTGCTTGCAAAGTTTTCTGATTTTTTTAAAAAGAATTTTACTAGCGTGAATGTATTAAAAAAAAAGGACTACAGTTTACAAAACTTAACACTAAACTTGTTTTACATAGAATGACGAAGGACTCCTAAGTCAATCGCAGCATCATTGTTACCAATGATGTGGATGACATAGTTCGTGAACAAACGTAGAATTTGAACTGCGTTTATCTGTACTTATCCCTTTAAAAAAATGATAGAAGAATGATGTGAACCAAATGATCAAGATCCAGATGTTGGGGAGAAGGCCTAATATTCCTCTAGGTATTCTACTTTAGTTCGAATAGAATTCACTCATTTAAGAGAGCTAAAAAACGGTTAAGATGTGTCAGTTGAAACTGATTTGTGTAGAAGTGAGAAGGATTCTACATCTACCTCTAGATATTCTACTTTAATATGAATAGATTCCATAAATGGCTCAATCCATCTTTCTTCAATTAGTAAATTAGAGACATATTGTTTATTTTATTTCTAAAAATACAGTGGTGGTAATTCAGTTTAGGACAAATCAAATTCAGCTACTCTTTCTGTTTTGCGATGCATTCAACGCTTTTATAGAATTATGAAACATCGTGAAAACTGTGCAGTTGGCTTCTTCAACAACTTCTTCTGCCTAAACGAATTCTAAAAGAAACAATAAAAAAAAAATGTGTATGAGAGTAGGAGGGATCAATTATAAATAGTATTGATAAAAAAAATAGTTTAGTTTTATGTTTATGTTTAGTTAACAATAGTTTTTATTAATATTAAGAAGCATTGTCTTGGGCATCTATTACCGCCTTAAAACTTTTAGACATGCTTTTGATTTATTATAAAAAAAAATTAATCATTTTTTCCATTTTCCGCGATTTTTTCATTTGCTCCCTACTACTCTATTATCACATTCGTGTGGATAGTACGTAGAAGAAGCAAACTGAACAGTTTTCGGGATGGTTCATTATTCTAGTAAAAGCGTAAAACACAAAATAAAGAGGTTACTGAAATTAGAAAGTGTCCGATACTGAATGCCCACTAGTTTATATGAAAAATGCGCTGTTGTGAATTATTTCCACCTTTTATTAGCCTGAACTTAGCCCTCCATTTGATTGCGAACGTTCTATTATTAGCGCTTGTCATACGGATTTGTCCAGACAACACAAACCTGCCCTAAACCCATGAAAGAAAGCATATCTCGCTTGTGTCCGCCGCTGAATTCTCAAGAAACGAGTTTCCCATATATCTGCTCATCTTCCACCTGACAGTCATCCTTACTATCCAGACACTGTAAGGGAAACGCTATGCTACAGGTGTTTGTTTCCGGGATCAACGACTCGCTGTAACCGTTCCTAGACAATAAACTCCCTTCTGCGGGTGGCAAAAGATTTAAACTCACTCCCCCCGGCCTATTATACAGACACGCGTCCCGCGAGTGTGTTATTATCGGTCTCCTCTACCAAATGGAGCATTACTATCGGCGCAGGTTCCCGGATCGCCATCGTCCGTACAGGACTGGTTTCATGTACTGAAATGAGCATCCTCTGCTGGTATGCTGAGTTGATCGACATCGGGGAGAACGGTTCAAGGTTGCAAAAATTTCTACTACCAGCGTGACATGGCATGGCGAACTTCTGCAACTACGCGTACGCGAGTTTAATAGTCCGTTTGGGTAAGATGATCGCAAGCCGATTCATTACAGCTAGCAGTTACTGCTGAAACCGGACGTGATTAGTGCGCTAGTGGCCATCTGACGTCAAAGAACATTAAGAATTCCATGGATGATTATGACCCTTTTTATAATATTTACTAAGCTAACAATGATTCTCGCTGCTGGATAATGGAAGGCAGATTTGTGGTACCAGAGTATGAAAAATTTAAATATCTCACAGCACTAGTTCTGCTAGCTTTAACATTTACTGAGCAATTACCAAAAACAAAATACAAGCGAATAAAATTAATTTCTTTTGTTAACAACGTGGCGTACCGTCATCTCCAGCAGGTCTTACATATCAATAAGCTGTACTAGCATCTGCTGCACTTTTCACCCCGTGCTGACCTACATCCGATCCGTCCTGATCGAATGGCGTAAAGGGTAAGAAACCCACAACCACCGGTTGGCAAGATAATTGTCGGATATATATATATTTCGATGGCTCCTGCCCGTAACCGGCACAAAACTGGACGGTGCAGTGTCGACCTTGAGCCGGATAGCACCGGTGCCGAACCAGGCGAAATTGGATCTGGTTTTTTTTCGGCACCGGATAACCTCTTACGTAACAAGCGCTTGTGTCAATTTGTGTTTTTTTATGTTGGCTTTTTACATGGAACTCGGTACGGTGAAAACTGGTACCAGAAGATTCGGGTCATTGTACTAGTTCCATTGCAGATCGAGTGAAAATGTTAAGGGATGGACAGCAATTAGATGCCAACAGGAGGAAAAAAAAAGGTTCAATGGGGGTGAAACTTCATTCGAACAATGTTGTTTCGCTTTGTTTCGCGTATTGTGCTTTCAATAGAAGTTCACACATAAACGACTAACTTACTAAACAACGCGTTACAAAAACACACAAAGCGTAATTTATGTGCACCGTAAGATGTGATTTGAATTTCGTTTGCTTTCCTCGTAAAAGAATGTATGCATTTTAATGGTTGCAACACGTGTGCACGGTTTGACAGTCTGCCACGTTTCCTTACTGGCGGGGAGTAGATTAGTGTGACGACAGACACAATACATGCTCACAGTAATTGGGTCAGTTTTTTTTTTTGAGAAATGATCTGTGTGCAAATGAAGTGCGTCTAAGTATGGTAGGTAAAGGATAGTGAAATAATAATTAAAATATGTTTTTACCCCACAACCTTTTTTGCTTTACACATCCTCACGATGATGCAACAGGTGCATCTTCGTTACGAAACGGATTTCAGTAAACAGTGGTGGAAATAATTATAATGGCAGAACCTTTTTTTTTTTCAATATCTGTCACTGAATGTTGGAAACACATCTTCCAGCGATAAAATTAATTTAAAATTATACGAATTAACAAAAAAAAATTTATATTTTTGAAGGTATTTTATTGAGTTTCTTAATTGCCGCATTTCCCCGTGCATGAGAGACCTTATACACGAATTTAATAAGAATTTCCGTAACCATTACCTCCCATGAGTAATTGAATAACTGGTTTGAAAGTGATTAATTAGTTTGGTGTTATTTTCATTATCGCATTGCGTTTGAATGCTGTCAATAATTCCACTTAGGATGGATGTTTCCTCTAATAATAATGATGATGAGCTTCCTAGTATTACTTATGAGAGTGCTGATGAATCTCATGATCTTCCATGATCTACAATGGGTCTCTTATACCCGAGACAATCTAATGTGTGGGAAAATACGCTATTTTATAACTTTTTTATATTTCTTTTTAATAATTTTGTAACGGCTTGACTGTGATCAGTATATTATTCTAATGGTTTTTCACTTATTTGTACATTTATTTCCATTTTTAAGTGCATTGTCCAGAAATACCAAACATACTTGTTTTATATTTATTGCCACCCGTGTAGCTTGTGCTTGAGCTAATGTATTGGTTACTTTTAATGTCTTGAAATGTTTTCAAAGATGTCGAAATACAGTCGAACTCTTTGCTTGGTGTAATTTGCCAAGAATGTTTAACAAATATCAAAATACGCAATAAAACAAACCCTTTTCTTTTTAGCAATATTTCAATGGATTAGCAATCATAAATAATTTCACCGTTAAGTAAATTACAGTGAAGTAATTCGTTGTGACGTGTCTCTTTCCCAAAAAAAAACCCTGCAAAACTATGTATTAAGTTGATTATTTGATTAATCACAACCCTTTAAACTCGTAATCGATACCACAACACAAGAAGGCAGTACGAACTACACTCTTTTCAGCGTTCGTGAGCCCTTTCCCCGCTATCCCACAGTACGGCCGTCCATCCCTGCGTCGATCGTCCACCCTGCATGACGAAATCGTTCGCTAACGTACGCACTCATATTCCAGCATCCCATCAACCGCAAACCCTGTTCCCACCTGGTCCGATCCGCTCGTCGTACGATCTTTCCGGGACGGTAACGGGCGGATACAAACCACCACCGAAATCGCGCATCATTCTCAAATATTGACTTTTCCACCAAATTCATTGAAGCCAGCGCGGATTGTCAAATAATGATTTATTACACAAAATCCTTATTAGTATGCGGCATTGCCCGATCGTGCGGAGGCACACCTGACGCATACTTCCTTATCGACAGCACGATGGTTCGTACCAATGGGGACTCGCATCTCCCGTCGTCACATTGGACCGGTGGATGGTGCGAGTGTGCGGTACCCTTCGCACGCAACTGGCAGCGCAATCGAGAGCCCTGTGCTGTATGGGACCGGCTTTCTAAGTGGCTGCGGGAGAAAATAACGTGCCCATCCGTGGGAGAAGAAGAGGAAGACTGCCGGCACGCCGTTTGATATTTATTTTACCCATTATAAGCGATTATCTAACCGGGTTCGACAAGTCGACGAAGACTGCGAAGAGTGAGTACGGTGCGAAAAGGTTTGAATGATCAGCATAGTATAGCACAACCTTCAATGAGTATTACTCAATACTTGCATCAACAAAAAAATAATTCAAAAAACCCAAAATAAAATTTGCTGGCTTTTGCATGATGCATTGCTAAACGCTAGTAGGTTGTTATTAACAGTGAATATATTATAAACAACTAATTTAGCAATAAAACTGCAGTACACTCTACTGCAATAAACGACCTTGCTGGAGTTTCTGCACGTGATGGGTCTCGTACCGATTGGCAAAGTTTTTGTTAATCGCATTATGTATAATTCTTCCATTTTAAAACTAAACAGAATCATCCATCGTAGCAGAAATGGGGATGTCGCTGTTGTTTTCGCAAAGAGCAAAACTCCTAAAAGTATGCAATGATTCGTTTTAGTGTTGGATTTTTTTATATACGGCAGGAAGAAAGCCTTTTAGTGCTCTTGGTGCTCTTTGGTTCGTGCTGGTTGTTCACTCCAGAACTCATTCTGTAGTAGATTGTAAAAGAAATGTTAATAAAGGTACTTACCAGATTACTTATCCAACATATCTTTCAATTCCCTATCTAGTTTGGAGAATTACCTTCATTTGAATCTCAATTCAATGAGACATACTGTTTAGAACTAACTCAAAATACAGTGGAATGGAGAAATTGACCTGCAAAGAAAAGAAGAATAACAATTAAATTTTATTTAACAGAAGAATATAACATTCATATCAATTATCTATTTGGATTTCACACCATTGAAGATATTTGCAAAAAGGTGCAATAAACGAAACGTTCTATAGCTTCAAATACAAGCACAATCTTTCTTGTGTTCAGCTTTCCAGAGGGAAAAAAAACGTGCGAAGTGCGGAATTTGAATAATTGCGGGAAACCGCATTCTGCTGTCGTCCGTGAATGTAAACAAAACCAAACCCTTCGGACGGTTGGTCAACGCGCGTGTTTGTCATCGCATTGAAGAGGCGTTTGACAGTTGCCTGCCAATTCATCGGAATAAAAGAATCAATTTATTTGGTTTTGTGAAGTTTATGTAGCATTAAATTGATATAAAAGTTTATAAACGCTGCTCGTAAAAGAGATTTTCCTTTGCAAAACCAGATTTTACGACGAAAAACCTTTTTCAGTGAAATTGCAATAACCGTCGAATTCAGTTGAGTGAGACCACCACCTATCCAAACATATTGTAAACAAACTCAATTCGATCAGTGATTTGTTAACAAAATTGATTTATTTACAACTTTTAACGCAAAATCGTTCAGTGAATGTAACGCATCTATCACAATCCACAAAACAACTCCGTCTCGAGTCATTGAATAAATCGGTGAACAAACATCGGTTTGTTGTTTTGCTCCCCTCCCAACATCGCTTCGGATTCCGCTTTTGCTGTCAAGTGTCGTCAAAACGCAAACGTACGTGAAAATTCTAATCTATTAGTCATAGCCAAAGCGACAGCAAAGAAAAACATCTGTAGAACGGATGATACAGTGCCGAAGGTCAGCCTTTTCTGATTCCCGGTAGTTCGTTACACATCACCCCTGTCCGTGCTACGTAATTTAAGCAGCGCAGTAATATAGCTGCACAATCCGTGTACCAGCAGTGTGAGCTGATGCAATCGGCGAGGGTTAGTGTTGTTGTGGATTAGAAAGACGTAGAAAGAAAAAGGCCCGCCGTATTCGATCGCAGAAGCAGAAACTATGTTGAATGGTGAGTGCACTCGGTGAAGAATCGGTTTTATTTCGTTTTAGTATAAAATAGCTGCCATCAAACGTTTCCCGGAAAAGCATCCCGTTTTCCGAGGCGGAATGTGTGTTTTTTGTGCCTGATGGAAAGTGTGCTCGGAACCAACCCACCCGCAGGGAATTGTGCGCGGTGATGATAGCGATTGAGATTTGGTGGAAACGTGACAGCATGAATTAATCACCATCAAAGCTAACAAAACATGCAAAGTCTTTTGCATTGACTGAAACCAACAGCTCATCATAAATTCCATTGGAACGAAATTAAGGGTTTGTTCGGGTGGGGGGGAGGTTGGTGCCATTTGGTTCGGACAAAGAAAGTAATGAGCACGAGTAGCGCGAAAAAAAGGTCAACAACATCAGAACGAACCGTCACAATCGTGCTGGAATATAGAGGCAAACGAAATGTTTGTCTGGCTGTTTTTCCTCTTGGTGCGCCTCGTATCGATTGACGAAGCATGGTTTGTTTCCTTGGGGGCCTTGAGTTTGTGCGCACGTTTTGGGGCCACCGTTCTACAATTTTAGCAATAACAATGAACGAATGTTTGCATGACAATTAAACAATGTATTTTGCTCCGTAGGGCTGTGGAAAAACCCTCCAATCGTGGAAAGAGATTTCATACAAGGTATTTGTGGCGGTTCAAAAATAATAAGATAAGGGATTTGTCCACAATGTCGCCGCCGCCTGTAATAGTAAACACATTTATGTGTTCATTACGCTAGAACGAAATGATCGGGTATCTAATGCTTGTGGGGTGTAGGTAATGTGTGGGTGATTTTCCACTCACCCTTGACCAGAAACAGTTTCGATCTGGTTTTTACTCTCAACATGTTCATCCCCTTTCACGTTCTGCCCCAACGCGCGCGTCATTTTGCTTCACGGTTGACAACGTACATATGGTTAAAATATTCGGTTTCATCTTCGAATCGTAGTTGGCATTTTGGCTTTGGTTGCTTGGTTAAACAATTCCTTCGCACTGTTGGATGCTGACTGGTGTATTAACATGTGTAGTGTGCAATGTGTTGACTATATGACCTCTGTGGGTATTTTGCCATATTTTCACTGCATCATTTGTACTCGTTTCAGTTCCTACAAGTGGTCTACGTTGATTTGTTGCTTTGTGTTTCTTTCCGTACAACCCATCCCATTGGTTTCCCGCCGATTTCCATTACCATCCCGCCACACACGAACCACCGTTTAGTTAAGTTTGTCACCTACCTCCAAACAAATGTTCCGCCAAGTGTCTTCCTGCAATCCTTGTACATACGCTCACTGCTAAACCACTGGTCCAACGCGTGGAATCAAACAACCATTCCGAAGTAGCGTACCCGTCCCGTGTGCTCTAATGCAAATGGCTTGGCTCGGGATCGGTGCACTGGCATCCGGTTTAGGTACAAATGAAGTAGACCAATTCCTTCGCAGGAAGCGTTGTACCATGTTTAGGCTAATCGTAATTTTCTCTTCAAACTTTTATTCTTATCGCTTTTGCTCTTTTTTGCACGATGCAATGAACAGTGATCCAGCGGCTGTTAGGCGGGGACGTACCGCCCAACAAGGTGCAGGAGGTGAAGAATGAATCGTACATTAACCTGCAAGTACTGCAGCGCAATGAATCGATGCGGCTGTTTGCACCGAATCCGAACGCGCCCGACAAGAAGCTGGTGTACGAAATCATTCTGGAACGGCCCCACTCGGAAACGATCAACACGTCCTACAGGTAAGTCGGGAAGGTTTTGAAAACTTGTGCATAAGAGTTTCTAAATACATTTCATTACATATTTACAGTTTGTATCGGGCACCAACACAATCGGCTGCGGAGGAAAAATTTGAAGCCTTCCATCAGCGTCTGCCAGAATTAGTGAAAATTGTTCGCGAGGTAAAATGACCGCCAGACAGGCCACGTGCGCCTCAGATTTCGAATGTCACATCTCTTTTTTTTGTCTTCTTGCAGATGTATAATATTAACGGTTTGCAGAAGCTTTGTGATGTGCTGATTGAAAACCCTTCCTGGTCTCTGGCACATATTGTGGCTTTTTTCAACCTGACGGACTACGTAGCGAATCCTAGTATTATCGATTTTCTCGACTATGCCGAATATTCGGAGATGATGACTCCATTGCAGGTAACTTACTTTATAGAGCATGCCCATGGTTAGAGTGGTTGGGACTAGTGATGGGAATATCTATTGATCCTTCCCGACTTAGTCTTATTTGCGTCTAAAAATCTTCTGTTTTTAAAACAATGGAGACGAAAACAATGCACATGTATCATTAAAAAGGAAACGGAGGAATGTACGTTTTTTCTTATATATTTGTAAAAACATTTTGATTTACAATAAATTTTATTGTAATTATCGAATTGTTAGTACAGACACATGAATATTGAAATGCGTTTCAGTCAATGTGGAAATGTGCATACCTATTGGTTCATTGCTTGAAATATTTTCACTTTATGTTATTGTAAAATGATAAGATAAATATATAAAATAATTAATTTGTTTGAAATATTTATATAGTAAAATTATAAAAAACTACACTATTTCAAGCAATGAACCAATAGATAACACGTTTCCACATTGAATGAAACACATTTCAATATCCATGTGTCTGTATTTGATAAAGTCCTATCTCTAGATTAGTTAAAATGAATTTTGGTCTATATTAACTTGTTATATTTATCAAAAAATTTAAATAAGTAATTGAAACTAGAAATATAAGCCCATCATGCCTCAACAACAAATAAATTCTACGTTCAAACTTCGGATAAACATTGATGCCAATGCTAGATTCCAATCAAAACAGCCAAATCCCAAAAGTTCCAAATCTAGACTCTTTTTTCACATCTCAATCTTGGATTTCTATCACGACAGATGGAGATTCCAACGGATAAATATTCGGATTCCAGAAGATCCAAGATTTAAACATGAAACCAGATTAGTCCGATCCGGGAACTAATCCTAGCATTCTAATCCAATCACTAGTGGATACATGGAATCTGTAAATTGCTTTTATTTCCCATTATCTTCCAGGTTGCTGTTAAGGCAAACAATATCGAGTTTGTGAAGGTTTTGGTACAATCGAATCAATGTAACTTGGAGCACCTGGACAAAAACAGCAACTCGGTGTTCCACTATGCGGCTAGCACAACAAAGGAAATGATAAATGTAGGTACACCGTAGTCCCGCAAACGAACACGGTTATTTCGAATTTATTATGTTTCTTTTACAGCTGTGTACAGGAAAAAGTATCTCGAACCTAAACCATTGCAATACCGATGGTTACACACCGCTCCATCTGGCCTGTTTGGCGGACAAACCCGACTGCGTGAAGGCGCTACTGTTGGCCGGTGCCGATACTAACAAAATGGCGCGTGGAGCAGGAACGTCCTACAGCAAAACCATTCCATCGAGTAAGTCCAGCCGGCACAGCAACAACAAAAAAACACATCTGTTTCATTTACAAATGATTTCGTTCTGTTTCTATGTTTCTATTTTCCATTCTTCACAAAAGCCTGCACTGATGGCAAGTGTTACTAGTGTACCCTAACTGTTCGTTTTGTTTACCGTTTATATTGTGCACAGCGGCAGCTAGCCTTTTTTTAAATTTTCTATTAATGAATTTTTCTTGTTTTTTTTTTTGTTTTTTTCTGGTAATACTTTTCTCGAACTGCTACGTAAAAATGATCAAAACGATATTTTGCTTACTTGCACCCGTTTTTATTTCGTTCAAACCGCCCCAATTGGTATAATCGACGTAGAACCTTCTTCTACAGGTAATGTGGCCGATTTTCTGGTTAGCAATCCAAATAAACTGTTCACACAGGACATGAAACACGGTGGCACACCGTTGCACTGGAGCTCGAGCCGGGAGGTGTTGAATTCGCTAATAGAGCGCGGTTGTGACGTGAATTTAGTAAACTTTAACGGCCAAACGCCGCTACACGTGATGGTAAGTCATGGACGATCGACTCTCTAGAAAGATTCATCCAAAAACTAGATGCTACTGTTGAGTTAATGAACGCTTTGTTGGATTGTTTTTTATGCTACATATTTGTTGAGTATTATAATGAAAAGATTCTTAATTAAATGTACTTGTGCTTGTAGGTCGCACGTGATCGTTTGGAATGTGTTGTTGCACTGTTGGCCCACGATGCGGAGATTGACGTAGTCGACAACTCTGGCAACACACCGCTCCATATTGCGGTGGAAAAGAAACTAATCCCGATCGTCCAGTGTTTGGTAGTGTTTGGCGCTGACTTTAACAAACCGAACAAGGACGGGAAAACTCCACGGCACATGGTGGGTAAGGATGATAATGGTTCGAAGGATTCGATGATACTGTACATCCTACACTCGGTCGGCGCCAAACGGTGCCCGGAGAAGGGCAGCAAATGTCCGCCGGGATGTGCGACCGGTGGTACCTACAACGGTATCCCGCCCGCACAACCCGAAACCTCGGAACAGCGGGAACGCATCCAGCAGGTGCTGGCATGTAAGACCACAAAGTCCCATCGGAACAGTGTGCCAAGCCTGGTCTCGAGCACGATCCGAGCTGCCATACCGGAGGAGCGCGAACCGCGTGAAGTCAAAACGATAGATGTTAGTCAGGAACGGAAGGGAGCCAGCATGATGGATGCATTGCTGTCGATGTTTATGAACAAAGTGGAAGCGGCCTCCAAACCGACATCTCCTACGTCGACTACTTCCTCACTGAAGGGTTGCACGAATCTGCTCGGAGACTTCGACGTAGGCGACGAACCGATGCTAACGGACGAAATTGCTGGAGCGTCCAAAAGTTCACCGCCGGCAGGATCGTCCAGCGGTACACGGACGGAATCGAGACCACGTTCGGCTTGTGAGACCGGCCCGGGTGATGAAACGTACGCCGGCCGGGGTCGTTTACTTTGTCTAGATGGGGGCGGTATTAGGGGGTTGGTATTGGCACAAATGCTGTTGGAGATAGAGAACCTCGCCCAGACGCCTATCGTGCATCTGTTTGACTGGATCGCGGGTACCAGTACCGGGGGCATCCTTGCGCTCGCTCTGGGCTGCGGGAAAACGATGAAACAGTGCATGTGTTTGTATCTGCGCATGAAGGATCAAGCGTTCGTTGGTTCGCGCCCGTATCCGAGTGATCCGCTCGAAACGGTACTGAAGGAGCAGTTGGGCGAGTTCACCGTCATGTCGGACATTAAGCATCCCCGGTTGATGGTGACGGGTGTGATGGCGGACAGAAAGCCTGTTAATTTGCATCTTTTCCGCAATTATGAGGCCGCCAGTGATATTCTTAACATTGTAACGCCGTCGAACAATCGTGGACAGCCACCACCGCCACCGAGTGAGCAGTTGGTGTGGCGGGCGGCCCGTGCAACCGGTGCGGCACCGTCTTACTTCCGTGCGTTTGGTCGTTTCCTGGACGGTGGTTTGATTGCGAACAATCCTACGCTGGATGCCATGACGGAGATCCACGAGTTGAACGCTGCCCTGTACTCGAAGGGTCGAGCAAACGAAGCAGTACCGGTGAGTGTTGCGGCAAAGGGCAAGAAGGAAGTCCAGCTTGAAAATGCTTCTTTCGTTTTCCCTGCAGGTGTCGATTGTTGTTTCCCTAGGGACGGGATTAACGCCGGTGGTGGATCTGAAGGAAATTGATGTGTTCCGCCCGGATAGTATATGGGACACGGCCAAGTTAGCGTACGGAATTTCTACTATCAGTAAGTATTCTTTATTGCCATTCCATTTTTGGGGGATATTTCATCGATCCCTGCCCCTGGAAGAGATTGTTCGGTTTAATGGTCTGGTCATTGTTGGAAGACTGCTTAATAAATTGATTCCGATCGAAGAAATTCACCAATTTTACGTACGGAGTGAACAACCTTTATTCTGTGCTCCTCTTCTTTTTGAAAATAAAACCTGCAATTCCTAATACCATCATTTTCCCTTTTCACGTCGCCTTGTGTTCCTTTCGATAACGTCTAATATCCTCTTCCTGGCGTCTTTTCATCACTCCTCCTGGTGTTACAGTGTTTTCTAGTTCAACTCGAAATGTTTGCATTCATTCTCATACATTAATTTATTGATGTTATACTTTTTTATGATTTTCTCATATATTTGTCCATTTATTAGCCACTGTTCGAGTAGATCTCTTCATTGACGTAGTGGAGCGGCGAGGCTCATCTTGACCAAATGTTATCCTTCTTGATAACATTTATCTTCAATTTTCATAAAAAAGTTTCACATAAATAATCCCACCATAACGACGTCTAAAAAGAAATTCAAACAACCCGCATCGAAATTGACGTTTATGACATTGATTTCGACGAAGAAGAGATCCATTCGAACGATGGTTTATAAATGGATAAAATTATGAGAAAACCATTATAAAAGTATGACATTCAAACAAACAAACATGAGAAAGAATGCAAACGTTTTGAGTTGGCTAGGAAAAACACTGTATCAATCCTAATTGCGTCATTAAGATTGTTTAAAATCGGTGGATTATTGCCAGTTTTGATGAAGATTCCTTGCAAACCAATAGGCAAGCTAAGGGGAATGAAATAGGAGATATTTATTAGAGCAAACGCGTTATACCTTCAGGTACCCTGCTGGTGGACCAGGCCACCGCATCCGACGGTCGTGTGGTGGACCGTGCCCGTGCATGGTGCAGCATGATTGGCGTACCGTACTTCCGCTTCAATCCCCAGATGTCGGTCGACATCGCGATGGACGAAAAGATTGACGAACCACTGATCAACATGCTGTGGGAGGCGAAGGCATACATGCACAGCAACCGGAATCAGGTCATCGAGCTTATCAATTTGCTCAAGTAGCAGCAGTAAGCGCGCGCGCGGAAGAACAGAACAGCAACAACTATATCTACTTACCTTCTCCATAAACGCACCGATCTAACCACCACACAGATGATACGCCGCCCACCAGCAAAAGAACGAGGTAAAAGTGTAAGCAAGAGGCAAACAGGAATTGCATTATTCTCTTCATTCTCTCTGGCGTCCAACTTTTTGGCGTGAAAGCCCGAACATTCCTGATAGTGACAAATTTTGCTTTTATAAAACAATATGAAAAGAAAGAAAAGAACAGAGAGGGAGGTTTATCGCATAACGTTTTATCGATGCCCCGGTGCAGAATGTTCACACTTACATTGCCTCAACACACAGGTTTTCTTCATTGTTCCCAAAACATCGTACTGAATCGTTGACAATATCTTTAGCAAAACGAACAATTTGTGTAGACTATCAGCAAGTGGATAGGACACGAGTAAACAGTAATACGCATCGAACAGTAGTAATCACTAGTAAAAACCAAAACAAAAAAAACAGACATAATAACTATTAAGCTACGTTTGGCGTGGGACAGATTAGAATTTGGGGAGAACATGAAACAAAAAACAAAACAAACAGTTAGAAGTAGGATAAGATGAACCAAAAATACCTTTCACTGGCCCTGTCTTTGGTATTGTTGTCCCCGACATTACACACCGGTACAGGTCAATTTTGCGTCAACATATTTACCCATTGTGATGATCGTGCTTGATGCTTCTGTGGCGATCTGTGTCTCTGTTGTCATTAATGGTTAAGATTGGAACTAGTTACACTATCTCGCTATCAACAGCAGGTGTGTGGTGCGTGTAGCGGGTTTAGTTCTGCTGTTTTTTTTTTTGTTTTCGTTTCCTGTGCCGTTAGACAGCCCGTATCAAGCTGGGATTTTATTTATTTCACACACCGAGAGTGCTCAAATGCAAACAGCAACAACACTTTTGAGATATACGTACCATTAAAGAACGAAGCCCACCAAACGCATGTGTATGTCCCGCGTAGAGTGTCCAAACGCAGAGTGGCGAGTAACTTTGATTGACCGAATTTATGTTTTGTACGCTTACCTTAACGCACCAAATGTTTGTACACTTTTTATGTTGCTTATTGTTTATTGCTGATCGTTTAGCAAGTGTAGGAAAGCAGAAAGCAGGGAGGGAAGAAGTATATGTTTCTTCCAATAAATCGTTCCAACGGTGTGATTGTTGTAACAAAAACAAAAACACAAACCTACAAACGCCGTGTGATTGTACCGCGGTTTTGCTTGTTTCATTCTTCCAAACGTATCTTCTGTATTGCAAAGCGGAATAAGACAAATTTGTTGTTTTAGTGGTTAAAAGTAAGAGAGAGAGAAAAAATACATTAAACAAATGTACTAAAACACATTCGAAATGCTTGCGCAAAACAAAACAAAAACGAATTGAATCGGATAAATTGGAGATTAATTGGTCGTTGTTAAGATACAAGGGGATGCAACACGCATCCCCAAATCGTTCTGTAACGCCGGATCCGTACGGCACGGCCGACGAGTATTTTGTAACCAACCTTTTCTCGGTGATCGTTGTTCTATTTTAAAGTATTGAACGAAACAATCGTAACTTGTGCCGTGTTGCAAAACGTAAAAAAAGAAAGGAAGTAAAATTGCATATTTTAATAAATTGTTGGACAAGGTACAATATAACAAAATAAATGTGAACGGTGCGTGAAGATGTTCAAACGCGTTGTCGATCGTTGTGAGTGTGATTTGAGAACGCTGGACACCCTGGTACGGTTCCGTATGCATCAAATGAAGCACTATTTCACCGGTTTATTATTGTTTTGTTTTTAATGCAAACTTTTCTCAAACTAAACTTATGTGTTATGTACTTATGTAGCCTATGGGAATCAGACGTCCTGTGATTCCTCGCAAGCGTAGTAAGAAGTCGAGGTCGCGCATGTACCATAAATCCACAGTGCACTGGCAAGATATGTGGCGACGCACTGGTTCGGGTCGTTCGGTGGCACTCCGGTGAACCAGCCTTCGAAACCGCTTATATACCCGACCGGCCGATCATTGGTAATCCAATAGAATTTGTCGTATTCGTTCGAGGGCGCCCCTAAGTTGGTTGCTGCTATCCAGTGCGATGTGAAAAAGCCCACATGCGGCGCTGACGAAGAAGGGGGTAGTTATAACATTAGAACACATTCTTAGTCACAAAAAAAAAAACGAAAAAGATACGGAAGAATTTGTAAGGTTACTAACCGACTGCTTTCTTGTATGCTTCATGATCCTGATAGTTTTCAATCGCAGCTAGACGCTTTCCCTTACTGCGGCAAAGATGCCACGCCTGGTAGAATGATACCGAGGTACTGTAGAAGGTGTATTTCTTCGGGCTGTACGTTAGCGGTGGCAGTGCATTCACGGGGAAATTGTTCACCTCTGGAAGAAATGGATAGATACGTTAACGGGCACTTTTCGCACAAACACACCTTCGGATTGTCGGTGTCGGCTTACCACTCCTGTCGGCATGCCGTGTCAAATTCGCTTTGGCCACCTTCGTAATGGCGGTTTTCGACAGCGAGGTCTCTGCCGCCAGGGACAGCACGAAAAACCCCACCAAGAACGATGCGAAGAGTGTTTTCTCAAACGACATCCTGTTGGACACTGGAGTACACTGGAAACAAAACTTTTAACCAAACGCACAACACCTTTTTGGGGCCGATCGTTCGGTGATCTTGGCGCGCTCCGACTGGACGATCGTTCGATGCAACGGACGGAACAGAACTGAAAGCACTACATTTGCGGGCCCATTTTTTTATAGTGTCCTTTTTCGGGTTCCACCACACACGGTACTCCTCTGCCGGTGGAGCTTTGCACACATTCCACACCGATTCCGTACATTGACCTTCTGCGTGAAGGGGTGTGTGGTTAAATTTGTTGTTTTTCTTTCTGTTTTGTTTTGGGCAAAGAACAGTTAGCAGAGCGGCACACAAAATCACTGACACTGGAAACGAGTTTCCGATCGCTTGCGGAAATGCAGAACGAGAATTCTGGATTTCTGGTGATGGAACGAAACGGGATGCACGCACAAAGAGATGCAGCAAGATCTGCCGAAAAAACTGCACCAAACTATTGGGAAAGGCGACCATTGACCTCATGATGAACTCGTGATGTTACAAACCCACCGAAGGTGGGTTACAGAAACCTTCGAAAGAGCTTTGAAAATTCTTATAAGATATGTTCAAATATGATAAGGTTTTAACAAAAATTTGCAAAAGTACATCAACTTGTGGAAAAAGAACTAAACAAAAACTGAAGAATAATTACATTTTTAAATTAATTATTCTATTAATTATTAACGCGTGCAATTCAGTTTGTTAAGTATTATTTAATTTCACACTTTATTAACAATATTTTTTGTTTTTTTTTTGTTTTGAAAACTTTAATCCCGATTGTCCCAAATTGAGAAAGGAACCAGTTTTTGTTCCTGTTTTTCGTTTTACTTTCTTCCTTCGTGACACCTTTGCGTCGTTTTCAAATCCGCGCGCTTATATAAGAAGGTGCATCGTACCAGCGGCTTTTCAGTGTCAAGGTGAGCTTTGGCCCTTCTGCATTGTGGCCAGTTTTAAGTAAAAAGAAAAACACACAAAATGTTCTTTACGAACGGTACCTTTGCGGTGGTTTTGATGGTGGTTTTCGTTAGCTTATCGTTAGCACTTCCGAGAGTTGACGATACAGTGCCAAAGGCGCCCGAGGGAACTGCGGAACATCCTAGCACACGGAATGGTAAGAGTCGCGAGGTAGTAAATGGATTGTGTCACCAACTAACACCCAACGTGTTTTCGTTTTGCAGACGGCCAAACCGAACAAAATGGACGAGCGGGACGCTTCCTGTTGCCGGCAGATTTTGCGGTGAGACAAAAAAAGTTCACCATCGGTGAGCATGGCGCATCGTCGTTCTTTCGCGCCTGGCGCAACTGCATTGCGGAGGGTAAAGGGTTGGCCACGATAGAAAGTGAAGCGGAGCAGGAATTCCTGGAATCGATGCTCAGTAAGTTGTGCACTGAACAGTGGGAAAGGTTCTACCGGAACGTGGCTTAATAAGCATTGTTTCATTTTTACCGATTTTGTTGCAGAAACGCTCCCGCCGGATTCTTATTACTGGATTGCTGCTACTAACTTGGGTAATCCGAATCACGACTTAACGTGGCTTACCACGGACCTGCCGGTACTCACAAAACCCGGCTACCTCAACTTAAATGGCCCCACCTGCATTACACTGAGACAGTCGGGATCTTGGGTGAAGAAGAATTGCTTCCTTCCGGCAAACGTTTTTCCCTATATTTGCGAAGAGTACTACTAGGGCGGTGGTTTGGAGTAAACAGGATGCATCACCGTAGTAACTGTGTAGCCAGTTAGGGATAGTTATAGATGTAACGCGTATGGAATGAACACAATAAATCAATTTAAACCGCCCTCGATTCTTTTGTAACGCTTTCTGATCCTAACTGTAGTCTCATTCTATTTTAGTTATCACAAAGTTATCACATTTTAGAGAAACTGAAATATTGAGAAAGAGATCTCAATTCGAGCTATTCGAGCATGTAAAACGTCGGTATATCGAAACAGTGAAGGTAGGAGTCCGGATTTGGCTGGGATGTCAAACGAATGAACGAATGCGGGGTTGTATAGAGAAATATACAAGGCTTAAAAGAATGAAGAGCAAGTTCACCGTTGTGAGAATTTCAAGAATTTAGAGTACAATACGAGAAAACGAATCGAAAGTATTGCCAAGGGATAGCAGGTAATTGAAACAACTATGGACCTACGATGACCTACTGTCTAACTAAGGATGGAGATCTAGTGAATTACCAACCTTAAGGTAGCGAGGTAATAAAAGCAAAACAAAGAAAGAACAGAGGTGTTGCACTAGAACATGAAATTCATCAAATTATTACTGAGGTATGAGGATAATGCAACATCACATGCCAGGTGAAGGTGGATGGAAAACTCTCAGGGACCTTTGCTACGACCAAGGGTCTGCGCCAGGGAGACGGGCTTGCTTGCCTCCTATTCAATCTGGCGCTAGAGAGGGCCATCCGAGACTCGGAGGTGGAAACTTCGGGGACCATCTTCTACAAGTCACTCCAGATCTTGGCATACGCTGATGACATAGACATCATTGGTTTGAGGCTCTCCTATGTAGCAGAAGCTTACCAAAGGATCGAGCATGCGGCACTAAACCTCGGGTTGGAGATCAACGAGGCAAAAACCAAAATGATGGTGGCACCACCAGCGGCCCTGCTAACAAACACTGATTTACGCAGGGGTGATGTACGGATAGGTGATCACACCTTCGAAGTCGTCCAAAACTTCACCTATCTAGGGTCAAAAGTCAGCACCGACAACAGCATAGACGTTGAATTGCGCGCAAGGGTGCTGGCTGCCAACCGGTCATACTTCAGCCTGAGGAAACTTCTCCACTCAAAATACCTGTCGCGACGGACGAAGCTGGGACTGTACAAAACCTTTATAGTCCCAGTACTCACATACGCCTCTGAGACATGGACTTTGTCCAAAACTGACGAAACCCTCTTAGCCGCGTTCGAGAGAAAGATGCTCAGAAGGATTTTTGGCCCCGTATGTGTGGAAGGATAATGGAGGAGCTGCTACAATGACGAGCTCTATGAGCTGTACGGTGATCTCACAATCGTGCAGCGAATTAGACTCGCCAGGCTCCGGTGGGCTGGTCACGTCATGAGAATGGCACCGGACGACCCAGCCCGTAAAGTCCTTTTAGGCCGTCCACATGGACAGAGGAGGCGTGGTAGGCCCAAACTGAGATGGAGTGATGGCGTTGACGCGTCCGCCAGAACGGCCGGGATACTTGATTGGCAGACGACGGCACTAGACCGTGAGCGGTATCGAGGATTGTTGCAGCAGGCCAAGACCGTGAAGCGGTTGTAGCGCCTGATAAGTAAGTAAGTATGAGGATAATGAATTGATGCCTGGTTTTTCCTCTTCTGTTCGGTCACGCTCGCCCATATAATGGCTTACTAGACTTTATTTATACCACGTAGATACGTCAGTATTCACTACGTAGTAACGGTTCGGATGGAATTGGACCGTATTAAACAGGTAACCTAGAGTGTAGAGGTATTACCGTGCGGAATACCAGTGTTGAATGAGATACTTTCCTTAATGCTACAAGATCTTTTTGTCCCACTCGTAGTAGAGATAACTGGAAACTATCAAAGAGGATTCTGAAACATACTATTAACTGTAGACCAGATCGTCACCGTGCGTTATATCTTAGATAAGATTGAGGAACAGTAGCTCCACTTCCAGACCCATGGGAATCTCGGATATGTTAACTAAAGTTGTAAGAAAGCAATGACCAACGTCACATGACAGATGATGGTAGATGAAAAATCCTCAAGGCCCTTTGCTACCACCAGGGGTCTCCATCAAGCTACTTTATTCACTGTGCAACTAAGAGCTAGAGAAGGCCATCTGTGATCCGGCGATGGAAACTGCAGAATGGATGATAGATTAAAACTCGTGGATGATAGAGGCAATTATTATTTTCGGCTTCCCTGCGTAGCAGATCTTCCAGAGGATCGGTAACGACTTAACGTTTGGGATATTAACGAGACAAAACCCCAAATGAAGGTAGCATGACCTTAGTCAAAGGTGTTGGCAAGGAATACGTAGTAGTTTTTGGTAAGATAAAGAATTAAAGGTATTTTATGTAATTTCCGTTTTATAACAGAGTAGCTGTGACCCAAATTGAGAAGAAATGATTGCGTTGATGCGTTCGCGAGGCAGGATACGGAATTGAAACAGATGACGGTACTCCTCTCCGAAAGCCCTCGGAAGTGTTTCTATCACCTGATAATAAGTAAGATATAGTTACCTGGTTTAGCCTTTCGAGAGCCCTAAGCGGTATGAAAGATTAGACTCATGATTCTGGTGAGTGGGTGGAGTGTGGCAATGTTCGACTATCTTTCCGCGATCGTTAACCATGAAACTCACCACTCGTAAGCTCCCAAGGGCGTTCCGATAATAGTTTCTCTCAAGTTGTACACCAACTTGAAGCTCAAGACATGGATAGAAGAGGAATCGACAACATTTTTATGATAAACATATATATGTTTTCTATTCCTGTTTAGTTCTCGTTCAGTGGTTCTTATATCCTTTCTCCCACGTCTGTCCATATACGTCAAACGGAATGGATGTTGGTAGGATTTCCAAATTTCAGAATTGTTCTCCGCCTGAGACCTTCACAAATATGACATAGAGCAAGTCGATGAAAAGGCCGATCCATATTCCAACACCATTACACAATTGGTCATGTGAACCGAACACCTTAGCCAAGATCATTAGCCCATCAATGAAGAATGGATGACAAAAGCTTTTCCATGATTCCAGATCCGTTTCAAAAGGCGGTCAGCTGGTTGTGATAATGTTACCATCCTGCATCGTAATCGATTACATACGCCCACGGTAAACCGTATTGTTTCGCATTGCATTTCACTGTCAAATAATCGATTGACGCTTACAGAAGTCATTCAATCCCGTATCGCACGTTGTACAATCGATAAGATTGTCAATCTAATCTAATCCACCCGGTATGATGATGCCACGGGTTGTCACGGGGGAAAGACGACTCGGGAAATGAGTTGTGAAGTAGTGCGCCTCGAATTTACTATTTCTGCTGTAAACGGTTTTCCTCCAGAACGATAGCGGCAGAAGGTTAATTGAAGGATCAGCAGTAGCTGAGATCATGCACATCTTGGGTGATTTGGATTTTGATTTCAAAAATAAACACGCAAAATATAGTTTAGCCATATATATTTAGTCACGAGACCACAGTTTTATGATCGTACAGATATTTGCGATGATTCTGCGGTGTGTGTGCAACAGGAAACTTAAACATTTCTAAGTTTATGAGTGCCTGATATGGTGTATGTATCTTTAGACCAAATAATAGCAATAAAGTGCTACGATTGGCGATAATCTTATCGTTCGAGTTCGCTGATACACCTGCCTACTGCTGGTGTCAATAGATGTAGAAACGGTTATTACCGTAATCTAAGCTAAGATAGAGCAGTTTCGAGGGGAGTCTACCTTTTCGATTCGGTAAAGCTCCGTAACGCTTAGGTATTAAAGCATTTGTGTTGGCAAAAGTGCTGACTAGTGCACCATTAAGGCTGCCACAGGATAGAGGTCCCGATAGAATGGTGCGTCCGTTGATACTAGTTTCGATAGGTGTGTGTTGCCTTCTGGCACTGAACGGTCGGTTCGCGCGTGCCGAAAGACCCCCGTTCAAGAGTAGTGGCATTTATGACGATGAATCGCAGCTAGTTGCCAGTGAGCGTAGTGCTGCGATCGAGCAGAATGGTGTAGTACCGGCGCAAGACGTCGATGAGCGGTATCGGTTGCCGCAAACATCCGTTCCGATCCATTACGATCTTCATCTGCGTACGGAAATCCATCGGAACGATCGCACCTTCACTGGATCGGTTGCGATCCAGCTGCAAGTGCTGCAAGCGACGAACGTGCTAGTGTTGCATAACCGCGCATTGTCGATCGCGTCGGCCAAGGTGTCCTCCCTGCCGAATGGGGTGACCGGTGCTCCGACACTGATCGGTGACGCCACGTTCAGCACGGATACTACCTTTGAGCATATCACGTTTACGAGCCCTACCATGCTGCAGCCGGGCTTCTACCTGCTGGAAGTCTCGTTCGAGGGACGTCTCGCGACGAACGACGATGGGTTCTATGTGTCCTCCTACGTGGCGGATAACGGCGAACGAAGGTTTGATAGAGCGCGCGAGTGGTCTTGTAAGGAACCGGTGATCAATTTCGATTTTTCGTTCCACTGTACGCCAACAGATATCTAGCGACGACACAGTTTGAATCGACCAGTGCCCGCATGGCGTTCCCTTGCTACGACGAACCGGCGTTGAAGGCAACGTTCAAGGTGTCGATCACGCACAGTCAAACGTACTCGGCCATATCGAACATGCCGCAGCAGGACACTACCACCGAGGACGGCATGCGCACGACGGTGTTCCAGACGACTCCCCTCATGTCCACCTATCTGTTGGCGTTCGTCGTGTCGGACTTCCAGTATCGCATCACTGGCACGCAACGTGTCTACGTCCGACCGAACGCTTTCCAGGAGGCCTCGTTCGCACTGGAAGCTGGTGTGAAGATTCTCCAAGCGCTGGACGACCATCTGAACATTCCGTACAGCATGTACATGCCGAAGTTGTACCAAATCGCAGTACCAGACTTTGCGGCCGGTGCGATGGAAAACTGGGGACTGGTAACGTACAGGTAGGCATCACAATTCGCATCACCGCCCTCCTTCCATTGATCGCACCGCGTACAAATCAATAGCTGATGCACTGACGTAGCCCAATCGATGTGGCATCATAAAAATGTCCGGGCAATCATGCGATAAAGCGATTAGCGAACGATCAGAATCATATATATGAGTTTATATAATGATGTCCAATATCGCACCGCTTATCGTTGGATTGACTTTCATTTATTGCAGGGAACAGTTGTTATTGTTCAATCCGGCAGTATCGACTTATCGCACGAAGACGAACATTGTGACCACGGTTGCTCACGAGTACGCCCATCAGTGGTTCGGTGATCTGGTGACACCCGAATGGTGGGAATACATCTGGCTGAATGAAGGGTTCGCCACGCTGTACGAGTTCTATGCCGCACATCTGGCCTATCCCGAGCTGGAGTACTGGGAGCTGTTCAACACGCAGGTCATCCAGGCCGCCCTGGTTCCGGATGGGTTGGCCTCTACCCGTCCGATGAACTGGAATGCGGCGACACCGGGTGAAATTTCGGCTCTGTTCGATCGTGTCGCCTATCCGAAGTGTAAGCGAACCGAAACCACCGCGCGATGGTCGTTAGAAACTGATTCTCTACCGTCATTTTAGCTGGCAGTGTGCTGAACATGATGCGTCACGTACTTGGCGAAGAGAATTGGCGGCAGGGTTTGAACACATACCTCTCCGATCGTGCCCTGAAGACGGCGGTAGATGAGCAGCTGTATGAGGGACTGCAGAGCGCGATCGTTGGCAAAGGTGTGCTGCCGGACGGTGTTACCGTGTCGCAGATTATGCACAGCTGGGCGGATGAGGCTGGCTACCCGGTGCTGAACGTACGACGATCGTACGATACGGGTGATGTTATCATCTCGCAGGAGCGTTTCTACTCCGATCGCAAAATACCGAACACGAACGTGTGGATGATCCCGTACAACTACGTCCAGCAGGCCCGGGCCGATTTCAACGAGTTCGATGACTTCCAGTGGCTGGCCACGAAGGCTGCCCGCTTCGGCACGTCCGTACCCGCAACCGAGTGGATCGTCTTCAACAAGCAGCAGGTCGGATACTATCGTGTCAACTACGACGATCGCAACTGGGAGCTGATCACGAACGCACTGGTGGACAACTGGGCCGCCATACACCGGTTGAACCGTGCGCAACTGATCGATGACGCTTACTGGCTGGCACGATCGGGCCGGCTCGATATGCGTGTGTCGTTGCGCCTGATGACGTACCTGCGCGGTGAGCGAGAGTACGCTCCGTGGACGGCAGCAAACGTAGCACTGTCCTACTTCAACAGCCGCCTGCGCGGTACGGCTGGGTATCACGATTTCCTAGTGTTTGTGGACGCACTGATCGAAAACATCTACGGCATGCTGACGATCGATGTGGTATCGCCGAACGATACACTCCTGCACAAGTATCTCGTGCAGACGATCTCTACCTGGGCTTGCTCGATCGGCTACATAGACTGTTTGGAGAAGACGGCCGCACTGCTGTCGGCGGAAGCGGCAAGCGATGGGGAAACTGCCGTCCATCCGGATATTGCCACCGTAACGTACTGCTACGGTATGCGTGAGGCGAGTGTGACCGTGTACCAGTATCTGTACCGCAAAATGATGGACTCGAAAAACCTTGCCGAACGTACGATGCTGATCGATTCGCTTGGGTGTTCCTCCAACAAGGAGTTCCTGACGTCGTTCCTAACGACTGCCCTCGGCAGCGGTACCGGCGTGGAGATCAACTACCGTGCGGACGAACGTCGCCGTGTGGTGCAGGCAGTTTACTCCGGCAGCCGTACAGGAGTCGATACGTTGATCGAGTTCCTGATGGATCCCGCCATGGTGAACGAATTCGTCAGTGTGCTGTCTACGTCCACGCTCAACTCGGCCCTATCGGCCATCGCTTCGCGTACCAACAACGAGGAAGAAATGAACAAGGTAAGATATTCGGGACAATTACATTTCTTTTCTCATATCATTCTTCGTTGTTGTGTGTGCTATTGTTTAGCTTAATGCACTCCTAACCGCGCTCGGCACAAGGGTCAGCAGTCAAACGGCGACCAACATTCGCAATGCCGCCCAAACTAACCTGGACTGGGCGAATGGGTTCGAGGGACTGATGCTGTCCAACTTCTTGTCCGAGTATGTGGCGGAGATCCAAACCACCACAACCGAGGGCCCAGGAACGACTACGACGACGGCCGCTACTACCACTGTTAGCTCCATGTCTACTACTGCTGGACCCGGACCTGCAACTACCACCACCACTGCAGCGCCCATCACTACCACCACGATGACGACCACTACGGTACAAACCACGACCGAGGATGATGGTGGGGCAGCCACGATTGGGCTGTCGATAGCGGCACTGTTGGTTTCGATTACGATTCATCTTTTGGGATAATCACTCACGATGACACATCGGTGTCGGCGATTCAGGGGACGGGGATAGGCCATTGTTCTGCAGGAATCCAGGATCCGGCAGCACATTACACAAGCTCCGGGCTCTTGATGATTAGTTGTACGATAATTGATACGATATCAGGGGTAGAATAAAACCGACTATACCATCAATAGCGTTCGTCATTCATTGGGGAGTGTCGGCGAAATTGTGATGCACTACTTGGGTTGGATGATAACGATCACAATGCGCTAATCGTTTCGCATTGTTTTGGGTAATGGTGCGTACCGATAAGAATGGGACACATTTACAACCCACCGATCACCGGTTTCGCATCCAGCAGGGTGATGATTACATCGTGGAACGTTCATTGTCATATTCCGTGGCATAAAACAACAAGGCAGTGCTGGGAACCGATTCAGTTCTTAGGATTACTGCGTGCTAGTGTCTTGCAGATTTGAGAGTCGACCGTGATGGGTGTATTATACTTGCTGTTTGTGTGTGCAGCATTCCTGCCAACCACACTATGGGCACAAACAACCACAACGACGGTGTCGTTCGATCGGCACGTCCATCCGGGACGCTTCGATCGGAACAAGCTCCACTCGATCAATCGTGAAAAGTTTAGTGCACGAAGTACCGATGATGTATCGTCCTACCGGCTTCCGAACGACACAACACCCGAAAGTTACACACTACAGCTGAGTTCCAGTATACACACGCAAGACTTTAGCTACAGTGGATCGGTCGCGATCAGAGTGCGTGTACTGCGATCTACGCGATCGATTGTGCTTCATTCGTCGCGCAGTACGCTGGTTAGTGTTGAGGTTAGGAATTCCAACCAACTTACCGTACCGATCCTCACTACCGTGGAGGATCCCGTGCTGGAAACGCTTACGATCGGCATGGGTGTGGAACTGATGCCGGGCGTCTATCAGATAGTGATCGCGTTTGACAATACCCTACGAAGCGATGTTGGTGGATTCTACTGGACACCGTACAGCAATGGTAATGAGGTGCGTTATGCTGCTGTTACACAGTTCCAGCCGGTAAATGCTCGGACGGCTTTTCCGTGTTTTGATGAGCCGGGAATTCGGGCCACTTTCACCATTAGCATCAACAGTGGCGTTGGAACGAAGGTGTACTCAAACATGCCTGTAAAATCAGTTAGTATTGCGTAAGTATCCTTTGCGGTGTCCAACTCTTTTCTATGTGATCTGTTTTTGTTCTTTTAAGTTCCTAAGCTTATTGTTATTTACGGAATGTCTCCTCATGTATTCAGACTGTTTGTTGCTCCAAAGTCTCTCCACTTGAGCATCATTGAACTCATTTATATTTCGTTATCTTTCCCTAAAGATTATTTTCTTCCTGTAGGATTAACGAAGTCGTTTGGGGTCATGCCGGACAATATAATATAGCTGGCTCTTTTGTGTGATCCTTCTTTCTGAGGATCTCCTATCACGATATCAGCCTCTTCTTGATGAGAATCGTTATTTTTCATACTGCCCTATGCCTGTTTATATATGTTGCCTATAAGCTCTGTTGTATAGTCCGGTTAGATTAATATTAGAATTTTCGAAAAAAAAAGTGGTCACCTCCCTTCTTCAAGCATCCTTTATTGCCTCTGTCCTACCGATCTTTTTCCCGCTATCAACATATACCTCCCGTTCCAATTACTTCCTTATCGAGCCCCTTCTTCTGTTACTAGACGTCTTACGCTATTTGGTAACGGTGATTCACTCCGCGAAAGCTTTCGCCTCTGCAATGACGTGGCCAGCCTTTATGACTCCACATCCTCTCTAGCTGCGTTCCGGGCTTAACCTATCGTGACAAGTGTTTTCTTAATCTTATTATACTTTATTGTAACTGGCTTCTGTAGCCATTAGTATCATTGGAATAGTAATTGGTTGAGAATTGTCGATATCTGTCGGTTCTGAACGGTGCATAGATGTTTAAATTTAAATAATTTAAAAAAAAAATTGTTCTGTGTTTTTTTTCCTTCGATCTTGTAAGTCCTCATGTCCTAAAATTTAAACAACGAATTCTATGAAGATGATAACTCTGCTGCAAAAACGGCAATTTAGTGTGTTTTTTTTTTAATCTTTCTAACTGTCGATCCTTAATTTCGTGTTTATTCTATAGATATGGAGCTCTCTTTTGATAAATCCTGTTGTAAAGAAAATATACGTTTGATGATGAATAATTGTATCACACATTTCTTTTCTCCAGTGGAAATGGAATGAAGCAAACGCACTTCCATACGTCACCGAGCATGCCGACATACCTTGTGGCGTTTCTCATAGCGGACGATTTTGCCAGCACTCGGCTGTCCCTGAAGGCTCCACCATCCAGCATCAGCATGGAGTTGATTGCACCACCCACAGTCACCGATAGTGCCCAATCGTACGGACTGGACATCGGTGGGCAGGTGATCCGTTTCGTCGAACAGTACTTCAACCAGACGTACGATTTGCCCAAGCTGGATCAGGTGGCCGTACCGGACCTTTACTTTTCGGCGATGGAAAACTGGGGCCTTGTCATCTACGAGGAGCGGTATCTGCTGTACGATGAGCTGAGGAACACGAACCGCGATAAGGAGAACGTCATTGCCACGATCGTGCACGAGTTCGTGCATCAGTTCTTGGGCAATCTGCTAACACCTCACTGGTGGTCGGATCTGTCACTGAGCGAGGGTTTCGCTACCTTTTACGAATACTATCTAAGCAGCATGGTAATGTATCGTCCCCCAGAAGTTATATTTGTGGAATAGTCTAGTGTAATTTTGTATATTGCTTTCAAATCAGATTGATCCGAGCATAAGGTTTATGGAAAAATTCACCATCGAAGCACTGCAAACGGCACTCCTGCTGGATTGTGACATCAACATAAGACCCATTTCGTATTATGTAGAAACACCGGCCGATATTGAGCGTATGTTTGATATCATCTCCTATCAGAAGGGAGGCAGTGTTTTCCGGATGTTCCACTACGCACTCGGGGAGCAAACGTTCCAGAAGGGAATGCGTCGTTACATCAGCACCAAGTAAGTGGTATCAAGCAAGAAACCGCACACAAGGATGTTAATGAGCGCTTGTTTCCTTTTTTTTCAGCAAAGGACGATCGGTTACACCGGACGATCTGTTCGACAGTCTGCAGATGGCGGCTGTGGAAGATGTCACACTACCTCTCAGTCTCGATGTAGCAACGGTCATGAAACCGTGGATCTATCAATCCGGATACCCGCTGGTGACGGTGACACATCAAGACGGTGAACTGATCTTCAAGCAGGAACACTTCCTGTATCCCGATTCGTCGATCACCAGCAACCGAACGTGGTGGATTCCGGTGACGTACGAACTAAGTTCAGGTGTAACGCAACGGTTCTGGATACCGGAAGGAACATCGCAGGTTTCGATCGAGCAGGACACTTTGCAGGACGAGGAGTTCCTCTTGGTGAACCCTCAGCAAACGGGATACTATCGCGTAAACTACGACGAGGATCTCTGGATGCGTTTGATTACGCAGCTACTCGTTAACCCATCGGTTGTTTCACCGATCTCACGCGGACAGCTGCTGGACGATTGTTTCAAGCTGTACTACAGTGGACGAGTGGCTGCCAACACTTTGTACGGTTTGCTGACGTACGCGAATGCCGAGACGGATGTCATACCGTGGACGGTGGCGTTCGCTAACGATAATTTGGGCGTGCTGCGTGATGCCTTGATTGTGGACAGTTTGGCTTATGATGCGTTTTCTGTAAGTGAAGAGATCCTTTGAAATGTCTGATCACTGTTTAAACAATGTTTCCTCTACAGCGCTTTGTAGCCTCACTTACCGGGAATGTCTTCAGTGCGGTAGGGTTCGATGCAACGCCCGGTGAACCTCACGAAACGCAACAGCTTCGCCGTACCACGATAGAGTGGAGTTGTCGAACGGGATCGATCGAATGTCGCACGGAAGCACTAGCGCGAATGTTGGCGGATTTGAGTGGAACGGTACAGCTGCCGGCGTACATTAAGGACAGTGTGTACTGTGGTGGGGCAACCATCGCTAGCACCGAACAGCTAGAGACTGTTTGGGCCCGCTTGCAGACGGTGACCGACGTTGGGGAACGGTTCGGTATCTTAGAAACATTAGCTTGTACGGAGAATGAAGCGTTTTTGGATGTGTTGCTAGACTCTATCTTAACGAACGATGTTCCTGGCGAATGGGAATTCATTCTGTCGGCCGTCTATCGGAACTCGGCCACCGGATATGAAGCATTCAATCGATGGATGGCACGTAACGCGTTGCAAATTGTGCAAAGGTAGGTTTTCGTGAGTCGTGCATTGGTTTTTCGGTGATACACAGTTATTTGTTTTATTTTTTAGCATTGGTACGGATCCGGCATTCCTTAACATTCTGGCTGATATCAACCAACGGGTGGCTAATGTTGGAAAATACGCTGAGGTAAGCATGCATTCTATCCTTATCGTAATGGGATTCCAACGACATCATTCAACATTCTATAAAATATTTTTAAAAGACATTATGGGCTAGATTATCTGTTATCTTTTTTTTTTTAAACATAAAACCCAGAATATCGTAACAAGTCAAATTTGCATAAAATACCCCCTACACATTTTGAATAACAGCAAAGCCAATAATTCCTAACGATCATCCATAGAAAATCGCTCAAATAGCCCTTTAAAAGCTGCTCGTTTTAGTTAGTAACGAATTACCTTTTACTCTACTCTTTTCAGTTGGTTCAACTGTTCCAGAATTCATTGTCCAAACGCTAAAGCTAAACCAATGTATTGATGAATAAATGAAGAAACCCCGAACGGTATATTTGTTTGCTTTATGTACAATGTATCACTGTGGTGGTTAATTTAATGGCTAAACAACACTCTACTAATAACGAGATATTTTAAAAGAACCTTAAATTATCTTACGCTTTTCACTTTTAACGATGTGCCATAAACGGTTAGTCAAATGAAAGTGTTATCTCGAAACGATAGAAACTTTCGATAAATAGTGGAAAGACTCAGCGCCAGCTTTAGTCGGACAGATAGAGAGCGATGGAGAAGGTTACAGCTGTGAGTGTTATCTACCGTGCCTGTCTGGTGCTGGCATTCTTTGCCACAATCGGACACGCAAAGGAGGACTCGTACCGTTTGCCCAACGGTACCATACCGACGCACTACATCCTTCGGCTGGATACGGCCATCGATGAAAATGTTTTCAACTACACGGGAAATGTAAAGATCACGATGTACGTACTCGAAACAACCACTCGATTAGTTCTTCACAGCACACACAACAGAGTTACGAAGGTGCAGCTGCGTGACAAAAACGGTCTTCAGGTGCAGGTAACGAATTTTACTCTGGAGATCGATCGGCAATTCCTGGTGATCGAAACAGCAACGTTAGTACATGCAAGAAATGGGCCACACACGCTCGAGATCGACTACACCAACAGTGTCGATCGGGCGGATATGGTCGGGTTCTACAAATCTTCATACCTAGGCGAAAACGACACAGTGCGGTAAGAACGTGAAATTTAATTCGTAAAAAAGCGACTTAATCTCACAACGCAACTTCTTCCGCATTTTAGCAACATCGGAGTGACACAATTTGAACCGATTGGCGCTAGATCCGCCTTTCCATGCTTTGACGAACCGGACCTAAAGGCCACATTTGAGCTCCACATCAGCTGTGGATCGAAGTACCACGTGCGATCCAATACGCCCGTCCGGACCGTCCAACGATTGCCGGGTGGTAAACAGTTGTACAGCTTCCACCAAACACCAAGAATGCAGACGTACGTACTAGCCTGGCTAATATCGGACTTTGTTAGCGAGCGTACGGTGTTGGATGGATTAACCGTTGCCACCTGGGCAAAACCTTCATCCGCCCATTTGCTGTCCTATTCGGTGAATGCCTCGGTGCGTTACATACGTGCTATGGAGGAATACTTTGCCGAGCGTTACAGCCTTCCCAAGATCGACAACATTGCAATTCCGCAGCGAGATTTGTATTCTTTGGCAATGGAAAACTGGGGATTAGTAACGTATCAGGAGAACGCTATACTGTATAACCCCCAGACGGAGGGAATAGACAAGCAGCGCAAGCTGGTAAATCTGATTGCGCACGAGTATACGCACCAGTTCTTTGGCAACTTGCTCACACCTCAATGGTGGAGCTATCTGTGGCTTAAGGAAGGTTTCGCACATTTCTATTCGTACCATTTGGCAGATAATGTAAGTAACGTTTTGCACCTATAAGAGTCGTTGGTGATAACATCATGCTTGTTTATCGTTCCTCAGAGTCATCCTGAGCTTAAGCTGCGCAAACGATTCATCACTGAATCGCTGTTCAGTGCATTTCTGTTGGACAGTTTGCCCATCGTTCCACCGATGACTCGCTACGTGGAGAAGCCCAAGGATATACGAGGTCTGTACGGACATGTGGTGTACTCTAAGGCCGCTTGTGTCATCCGCATGATGAATTATGCGATGGGTGAGCGTATCTTTCGCGACGGAATACGTCACTACATCCAGCAGAAGTATGTTTCGATTTTTAGAATTTTTCTACTGACAACATCTAACTGCATTTATTCCCCATTCGCAGCAAAAGACATGGCATCGTAACGGAGAACGATCTGTTCGATAGTCTCGAGCTGGTTGCGAAGAAAGAATATGTGCTACCGAAGAATCTGACCATGCATGAAGTGTTCCGTAGCTGGAGCCATCAGGCGGGCTATCCCGTGGTGAGCGTGCGACGTGATGGAGATACATACTTCTTCACCCAGCAGCGCTTTGTGTTAGACGATGGGGGACATGAGCGGTTTAATAGCTCCTGGTGGATACCGATCTCTTTTTCATCGATCAGCAAAACAGGGTACGAAAGATTGGCCGCCTTCTGGATGGCTCCGAATGTGTCCCAGGTGTCGTACACGATCAAAACGGCACCCAACGAAGTGGTGGTGTTTAATCCCCAATCTACAGGATACTATCTCATTGCGTACGACGAACCTTTACTGAGGGGGATAATCCGTCAGCTCACCACTAACCATACAGCTATCGTACCCGAGGCACGTGCTCGTTTGATTGGTGACACGTTACATCTAGCGCACACGCGTGGAACCAACTTCGACATTGTGCTGGAGCTTTTGCATTACTTGCGCCATGAAGCTGACATCTTGCCGTGGACGATGGCATACAAAAATCTACGCTACATCCAATCGATGTTGCGTACCAATGAGAAAGCCTCACGATTACTACAATCATTCGTGGAAGCGATCGTAACTCCAGTGCTCTCCCGACACGAAGAACACCAGCGTTCAAATGACTCCGATGATTCTTTGATGGACGAGCTATGCTCAATTGTGAGAGAATTGGCTAGTGATGTTCATGACGCTTTCAAAAATGTTTCCCAATCCATCCTCCACACTACAACACACAATCCCAACACCGCATTGAATGGAACGAGCTTGAGAAATGCGATCGCACCCATACGATCGTACGCACACTTTCTGTTCCAGCTTCGTGAATCCGACCGTCCCAAGGAGTTGCATCGTTTAATTGTAGTATCCAAGGTATCCCCAAGAGTTCTCCTAGAATCAATCAGAAAGGAACTTTCACAAAACCCACGGTAAGTATTCCCTGTGAGCGATATCAACCAAACAGATACTAATGCAAGTTCTTCCAACAGCGAATCTGCCGATCATACATCCATTTCCAAAATTCTTATCGCTATGAGTCGTT
This sequence comes from Anopheles minimus, assembly GCA_000349025.1. NCBI lineage: Eukaryota > Metazoa > Arthropoda > Insecta > Diptera > Culicidae > Anopheles > Anopheles minimus. Next base: position 9,960,142 of record KB664165.1, on the reverse strand, counting down.
ACACAATGGAACCGGAGGAGGAGCGCTTACTGACCGCTGTTGCATCCACACATGACGCGGAGATTGTACCGGAGATTGAGCGACAGCGTATGTTCAACCGTAGATGGATAGCTCGGAACGCTCAACCGCTTACGGATGCTCTTACACGGTTTTTCCTGCGAAAGGCGTAATTTTAATCACTCGAAGTTGTTGAGGTAAGATAAAACATTACTATCAATTATTTCGCATTAAAAAAATTGAGAAATATCAAGTTAAAGCAATAAAAAAAGATGTCATCATTCAAAATTGCCGTTTGAATTCGAAAGTGCGTTCTACGGTGGCGCCCTCTGTTGCTCGGTAACAATACTTCACAGTGGGATACATTCGGTCATATGAAAATGTTGGGATTGGTTAGGAGAAAAATATTCGTCTAAAGACAATTTTGAATTTAATACATTTTAATTACAAAACGGTTAGATTCTAAATTAACTTAAATTTGTTTTTAAATAGTTATTATTACAACAATAATACAACAGTCTACAAGTACACATTTTAATGGACATAAAAAATAAATATATGAAAATATAAGTTAAGTCGAACAACGCATATTTAGGATGAATTTATAAGTTAAAATTGTCTTTAAATTTATTTGATGAATTATCATTACTGTAAGCTTCATTCACGTTTCCTCCTTACATTTCGCCTTTTTCGAGCTTTTTTTTTTTGATAAATTGTGCAATCCAAAACAACTTTAACGTATTCGACACAAACGTTTTGCTGTAAAGTGAACGAAAAAAAAACACATTTAATTCTACTTCTATATCAGATAAGATGTAACCCTCATGGTGCTGTTTAACTGATAGATTTATTTTAGTTTTGTTCGATTATTAAGCAAAAAACCCAGATTAGATAAAAAGAAGATTTCATGATATGATCGCGGATAAGCATTAAGGGGCGGCATTTATCCAAACTTATCATATGGAAAAAGTAAAAAACAAAACATTTAAAACCTTCAAACATTCATCCCGGGAATTATGTAGGAATGATTGAATTGGAAACTCATCGTCCCTTATATCCTCTATTAGGTTTCACGAGCGTTCTGGTGTCAGCGTAAGGTTAGTTTGCGAAACAATCCAACGCTGACTCAGGTAAAAGTGGCCGATAAAATAATCTTATCAACGCTACCCATATTCCCTTTTATCAGCCTTACCTTGCCCAACCGTATCTACCATCGATGCATACCAATCTTTGATCGATCCACGGTTGGAGTGTCAGTCAGTTTGCCAGCAACAACGTCCAAACACACAGGTGGTTCCAACTTTCGCGTGACTCTTGCCAGTGTCCACGGTCCGCATAATGTCTCAACTGCCCGTATTCAATCCGGTAAGTGAAGGATGTGTGAGTTTGTTGGAAAATGTTCGCTCTCACTAACCTAATTTCCCTTCCTAAAATCCCCACAGCCATCCCCATTCCTGGCTCACATGCCAGCCGGACTTGGAATTTATCGCAAAATTACCATTCGCGGTAAAATGACTCACGATCAGTAAGTATGCGGTGTGTGTGTGTGGTTCCCCAAGCGGTGGATTATCTTCATAAAGCGTTTAATTTGTAGATTCAACATCAACCTGCAAACCGGTCCGAACACGAATCCCCGTGACGATACGGCACTGCACATCAGCATTCGACCCCGGGACGGTGTCATCATACGGAATTCCGTCCAGTTCCGCAGCTGGGGCATTGAGGAACGGTTCGGTGGATGTCCGGTACAGAAGAAGTCTTACTTCGACGTGACTATCACGGTGAAACCGGACAGCTTCGGCATTGCCGTGAACGGTGCGCACTACTGTGACTTTAACCATCGTCTACCGTACGCCTCGATTCGTTTCGTTCATATTGGTGAAGGTGCCAAGGTGGACGCCATCACGTCGGAGTGAGAAGCCTACCGTTTAAGATCGTGCCACACAAAATAAACCATGTCACTCAGCTATTACTACCCCATCCGTGGAGCGACGGAACTGATTTATTCGTACTTTGGAATTAATGCTAACTTTTAATGGGGGACAGCTTTGTCTTATCGATACCGGATGTACTGTGCCTTCCTCCGATAAGGGATTTTGCTTCTTCAACTAAGGTTTATCGCTTAATCGATTCCATCCGATAACTTGGGACGATTCTTTCATGCAAAAGCTATCAAAATCCTTCCCTTAATTGTAAACGTATTAAACTATTATTACACTCTACTCCGTGATGATCGCATCGATCTGTGCCCCGACACCGGTGTGTATGAATCGCACCGAAGGGTACGGCAGTCGATGGCTAAAGTCACAGAAATGGCACCCATTCACAGCAATCCCGTAGCTGTCCGGTTTCACCGTAATGCTAACATCGAAGTACGACTTTTTCTGCACCGGACAACCGCCAAACCGTTCCTCGACACCCCAGCTACGGAACTGGAAGGTGTTGCGCACGATCAAACCTTCCCGGGGCCGGATGCTAATGTGCAGGGCCGCATCATCCCGCGGATCAACGTTCGGGCCACACTGTAGGTTTATGTTGAACCTGTAGGTTAAGAAGGAAAGCTGTGTCATCTTATGCCGTTGGCTTTTTTACACTGTTCACCGGTGGATCTTACATATCGTGAGTCATTCGGCCGCGTATTGTGATCTTTCGATATAGTCCCAATCCTGTCGGAAGCATTCCCAGGAACGGTGAAGGCTAAAACGTGCAAAATAGAAGATTATTTAATGAACTTTTTTACTCGGAGAAATAGCAGAAAGGAAGGATTTCTTACCGGATTGTACACGGGTAGCTGTGACATGGTTTCCGTTGTGTCGGTTTACCCGTATGCACGTACTCCTCTACTGCTGGCGGGTGTATTCGCTTGCCGTTAGATAAATCGTTCGGTTTTAGTGGCATTGCGAAAGGTAAATGGGTTTCGGTGTTCGGTTCCAATCGTTATCGCGAAACGCGCTCACTGAATCATTCCCGATTACTCCGTAGATAGTGTGTGTGGTTGTTTGATAACAAAATCCTACAAGTGTTGAACACACCTGAAGGCGGTCTCTCATCTTTTGTGCTCTTTGGTACATCACAATAAACGAGTGAGAGCTGTTAAAATGTATTATTTTAAGCGTTTTAGTCTAAAAAATGGCTAAAATAAAAATGGAAATGTGAATAAGTTTAAAACAAAGCAGGATTATCGGTGAAATTCGTCACATCTGCAGCGATAAGGAAAAATCCTTTGCAAATGCGATCGATTAGATAAATTCGCAATGCGAGCGGATGACAAATTTCGGTACAGTGTTCTGGTTACGACTAACACGTTCAGGTGTCCGCGGGTAGAACGGTTCTCATCTCCAAAATGGCGTTAATGCTACCACTGTTCAATCCGGTAAGTACAAACGGTAGAATTTGTTTGCTCCAACACATTCCAACGCGGCGCGTTACATTTGCAGGAAGTTCCCTGTCTCGGAGCAATCCTTGGTGGACTACCGCCGGGAAAGAAACTCATCGTGCAGGGCACACTGACAGGCGATAGGTAAACCGGGGAACCATTTAAGTGATCTAGTGATCTAACATTCCGTGTCACTTCCGCACAGATTCAACGTTAATCTTCAGTACGGTCCGGAGGTGGATCCACGTGATGATACAGCACTGCATCTGAGTATACGACCCGGTGAGCGAAGGATCGTCCGGAACACGTACGCCAGCCAGTGCTGGCAGGACGAGGAACGTTCGGGCGGCTGTCCCATCGGTGTGGGGGATTCTTTTACGCTGGAAATACGCGTGAAAGAAACGCATTATTCGGTTCGCTTCAATGATGAAAAGTTTTGCACCTTTAGCCATCGGATGCCGTGCGAGATGGTGAACTTCATTCATCTTGGCACGGGTGCCAGTATCGATTCGGTGCTGGAAACGTTTTAGAATGGGCGATTTGAAGTGGTTGTGGTAGAAAGCGGAAAAATAAAGAACAAATAGTACGTGTTAAATGAACGAACGGATTGAGGTGTTGATGACTAATCGCGTCTAATTTTTCGTACGTCTTCGGACGTGTTGGAGATAATCTTTTATTTTGCACGATAAGACTTACCGTCAGTCCCTGAAGACTGTCTCGTAAAACTGAAGAACTAATAGCAGTCGCAGGACATCAAACGATAGGAACACACATAGGGCCTTTATTTGTCATCCAAATGTATTTAATTTGTTAAAAAACGTTCAATGACCAATAAATTGAACATTTGATGAAAATAAAACGATTTACTCCAGTACGTAACATTACTATAAGATCACTAGTTTTATGAGAATAGCTCGAAAATTTTAAGAATTAGGATAAAATTATGGTTTGCGAAGTATTAGAGAATAAAAAAATAAGCTGTGATATTTAAGAGAAAACAGGGAACCGTGGAACAAAAATAGGACACTATTTAAAAGGCAAGAATAAATACAATATAACTAAGTTAATGACTCAATTCGTTGAAAGCAAGATCCGCAATAGATCGTTAATGTTGGCACTCATCCTCCTGACGTCCTGCTCATCAGATTCGATGTCAATCAGAAAGGTCTAGGCTGGTGATATTAAGTCCCAACGGTCATTTTGTCTAAGGCTTTCATAGAGCTAAATCCGTTACTGGATGAAGATAGAGTAGTCCATCACGAAGACGACAAATAAGGAAAGTCGTGTTCGGTAATAGGAATATTTCCAATTAAGTTGGTCTGTACGTGGAAACCCAAAAATAGATCTCAAGTATCTCCAGCTGGTGTCCACACTGTACTAACATTATCCAAGACGGAATCAGCCGAGGAATCACCCAGACCATGTTATAACCTACTGAAGAACAATTCTAATGTAAGTCTTCCAACAGCAGGGTCTTCCGGAATGAACGGTACAACATTTTGGTAAATACAGTACCAATCAATCTGTGGTGGATATGACGGTGGCCGTCGAAAAAAGCCCCCTATGCTGAGGGACTTCAAAAGATCACGTAATTCCTCCTTGGTATTCAGTTCCAATTTTGCCTTTGAAGCTAACAGAAATGTAAAGGACTTATGTTATTTTTTAAAATTATTGTTCAACCCGAAGACCCCGGTAACCGATGAAAGAAGCGTGGACCTCCACCGCAACTCATTGAATGAGAATCTAGCAGAAAAGCTAATCAGAGAGCATTGGAGCTATTTACAGTCAGTACTCGTGGACACTGGAAGATAAAATCTTAATATCGCCAACGGAAAGAAGATGTATCATTATAGTTCCTATTAGAAATTGGAAAAATGAAAATGAATGAGTTAATTAAATCTTTCTTATTAGTGCGTCATCTCACCCTTGCAAGTATGATCTAACTCATGAATTATGACACTTTGCGGTGACTAATTAAAATTTAACTCATAAGTCATATCACGCATGGAGTGTCAGCTTAAGTGTTAATTCAATTATGTGACTCACTCGCTGAGTTGTTATTCACCACCAGTTTCCGGACAGCTATGAATAAATGCACAATGATCCACTTTCGTTGTTGTTTGTTGTAACTTAGTTTGTGTATATATTGAAGCAAAAAGGATGAAAAGTCGTTTACAATATCGTTTACAAGAATAGCGTGAGAAAATGGGTACATGCTTGCACGCCTGAATTTTTATCCCAAAACTGTATACGCATCCTCGTAAAGGCTTCTATTTTCTGTTCCTTTCAATACCCTTTCAAAAGCTGCTTA